>JAXMNL010001251.1:7827-22199 GCA_035128595.1 Eptatretus atami
ACCAATTTGATTATGGGGGCAAGAGGTCAAAGGTCAGAAGTCTATCTGTTCGTTTAAAATTTCTGTTCGCCTAACTTTGGAAACCGGTTGATGGGATTTTTGACCGAAATTGGATACAAGAATATATCTAGACCGGGAGCACCGGGCCCCTGAGCTCAAACGAACGAGGTTACAATATCTGAGCACCAGGGGCATGAACTGGAGCTATCAAAGACAATATAAGAAAAGTTAGTATTCTCTTTGCCGTACCACTCTCTGTAACGGACCCTGGTGACCTCCAAAGGGGTCCTTTAAATATTGCGAGATCAACATTGGGACGTACAGGTTGGTATCCTTCCCCATATATGCAAATGCCAAACCTTACAACAACAAGCCGCATGTACAGACATGCCAGACGTACTGCAAAGGCCCCCCAGAAAGCCCCCACAAGGGGGCCCCAAAAAAGGGCAAGCTCACATTGGAGGTACGACAATAAAACAGTTTAAAATTATAAATCCCACAGAGTAAAGGGAATGTCCATGACCAGACAAAAATTGTTGCCCTGCCTTGAGCCCTACCAGACCCGCCAAAGTGAGCGTAAAAAGGGCCCAAACATTACAGTAGACTAACAAATACCACCAATTGGATATTTTGCAACATTATGCCGGTACACATTACCATAGGGAAACATTTATGTTAACAATTAACAAAAGAACTACAAAAATATAATAAGCCTACTGGTATCACACTTGAACCAGTAACTCGGAAAAATACAGCTCATATTTGTACTGAAACACTCGGAAATTACGGGAAGACCATAAATAGTTCTATGTTTCCTAACTTCCAACATTCTTTTCCGAGTTCGGAGATGTTATATTAGGAGAAGTCAGTAACTGATATAACTGTTTATTATTCCAAAGTATTCGATTCGGAACGTGTGAGGAGAAGAAGTTAGGAAACATTAGAACTAATTAGTCTCGTATTTTCCGAGTGTTTCGTTAAATATGAGCTCTAGTTTTTCCCGGTTTTCTGGTTATAGTTGTCAAAAGTCCCAAACATTTTTCTCTGAAAGGGAAAGGGGCATGTACAGTCCTGTTCATCAATGTCAACTGAAGTTATATCTCTTGATTCACTATCTGAGTCCTGACTCCAAGCTAAATCCGAACTGAATCGTCGCATCGTTTGAACTCGGGTGCAAGATCTGGCTGATAAACAGGATCCATCATCAACAATCTCGTTCCTGAAACAGATAATCAAGTAGGAAGTCCTGAGAACCAGTCAGGACGTAGTATCCGTTTTGTCTTTCCACCCATAGATTCAATGGATATCCAAACCTTCTCTGGATGGGCCGGTCTGCAGTTCCCACACAATTGATAAAAAATGTGCTCGTCCGTTCTTGTGTGCGAAGTTCTATTTGCGAAGTGGAAGAAGTGCACCGTTCAACCTTCTTGACGATTGGCCATGGGGTTTCATCCTGAAAATAAAATATGGATAAACTGTTAATAGTATCACATGACTGTGGCAGTTTGTGTCCAAGCAACACGTTTTACCGTGAAACATCAGTGAATGACCCGTTTACCTGATTCATTCTTCCGATCATTTGACGTAGGCATTGGCATGTCTGGCCTCTTCGAACCTTTGATCAAGGTGTCACGTCCGTCAATCTTTAATATTTACTATGGTTTAACAACTCTTCAGCATTTTTCGTGGTTTGGTTCCTCCTTGGATGCCATTACTGGAAATAACTGGGATAAGTGATTCCTTTTCAGTGTCCTTCTCGAGTAGCTTTGTTTCGTTTCCCTTTCCGGTAAAATGTGCTGTGAAGTCGCATCGGTAAACGCTGAAGGCCTGGCATAGCTGCCGCTAGCCATTCTGCTTGCCTCTAAGGCAGTGGCAATGGCCGACATCAATATGTCGACGGTCATTCCCTGACCCGCCAGTCCATGATGATACGACTGTAAGATGTTTCACTTTGCAGGTGTCTACCCAGCATTCAAGCAGGATCACCACACATCGGTATCTGATGCTCGGATCATGGCAATTCCAGTCACCTTGGAGACATGGGAATGCAAGGAGAGTGTCAGCTTCCCGTGTCTACCTTGGAGATGGTCTGGAGTTCAACGATCATCTTCCAATCAGATTCACTGAAGGTAAAGCGGGTACAGTTACTCCCATGGGACACTATCAGGATCTTTTTCCCAAGGATTTCGCGTATTGCCTCCCTTGCCATTCTTTCAAAGGAAGATTGCCGCTGATCCTTGAAGATTACCATTTTGTAGCAACTTCTTGGCAGCTCTGTTTTGGTGTTTGCTCTGGACCACTGATCACGAAATGGATGATCCTCGCTCCACGCAATTCCTCTCGCTCTCTTTCAGGGAAACGGGTGATATGTTTGTATCAAATAGTACATGCGCCTCACTTCCAGAGCTGGAGCAAACATGCGCCGGAGGCGTCTGGCCAGGTTTCCATAGGACGTGATGTTTCCAATTGCTGATAGAAACGATGCAGTAAGAGGCCACCGTCTATCAAGGTCACATCGATTGGAGGTAGGGCTCTTTCAGCGAATCCATCCTGTGGGACTCCAGCTTTCTTCAGCAGCTTGCTCTTGACAGTCTTCAGACCAGACCCATCAGAGTGAGCGGATTGACAGTGGGTACTCTGTTATTGGGAATTCAATGACGTGCCGAAGGTGTGAAGTTGGTGTTTTCTCTGATATGATGACGAACATACGAATGAATGCATCCTTAATCCTCTCGTGGCTGTTTTGCCTTTTGCGGGGCATGCGATTCCTTCTTCGTATTTTCATAAGCGAAGTTGGAACTTTCCGTCTCTGAATAGGCTTCATGATACTTGTGTTGTCATCAGTACACTCGTCCTCTGAACTTCTTCTGACGCTTTTGGCCTTCCACAAGACTCTCTAGCAAATATCCTCGGTTTCTGGTGCTGCTGCCTTTCCCGTTGCAATGTTCAGCAGGCACCAGCTGTCGATCAGGTGCTGAAAATGGATCGCATGATTCAGTCACTGCATTCAGCAACGTCTCGACTTGACAACAGTCCTTCTGGATCCTGCTGGGTCAGCTGTGCTGCAGGGGTGTTCTTCCGTTCTTGTCTGTCAGATTTCATAGCTCTGTAACTGACATGCCCCGCTGTGTGGACGTGATGCACCATCTTCGAATCGCGTTGTCAAGGTTGTGGAAGCAATGATGCCTCTCATCGGTGATGCTGCATCCTGTTCACCGTTTGTTCCAGTGACAAGTCAATTGCTGTTCTCACATAATTCTTGGCTGTACGTCGTATGGAAAAGGCTCCTGTCTTAAGTACCATTAGACTCTCTGGCGCTGCTTCTCAAGCTGGTTCAAAACAGCACACCCCAGCGTGTAGTTAGGGCGATTCAGTCCAAAGAATATGCCAATCATTGCTGGCATATCGCAATGCAACCATCAACGTTGTTCGTTCGACTGCACGCATTAAGGTCCCTGTGGATCCTGTTGATCATGTAGACATATATGCACCAGTATATGTGCGGTGTGACGAGTTTTGCCATGCATGACATCATTGAAAAAATGCTTTTGGGGTTTGGTAGGCCAATGCAGCAGACAATTTGTCTGGTAATGGACATTTTACACTCTGTGGGATGTATATATGATTTAAAACTGGTTTATCTCGTACCTCCAATGTTTGATCTTGCCCCGTTTTTTTAGGGCCCTTGTTGGGGCTTCTGGGGGGCCTTTTGCAGTAGTAGGCATGTCTGTCACATGTGGCTTTGTTGTAAGGTTGGTCATATGCATCATATGGAAGTGATACCAACTGGTACTTCCAATGTTTGATCGAGCCAATTTTAAGGACCAATTGGAGGGTCACCAGGGTCCTTACGCAGAGGGTGTACCTGGCAGAAATAACTTTCTATATGTCTTTTGATACTCCATTCATGCCCTGGTGCTCAGATATTAGTACCTCGTTCGTTTGAGCTCAGCGGCTCCCAGTCTATATTATGATGCAAAGATGAACTGATTATATTTTGGCATCAAGAGGTCAAAGGTCATGTCAGGTCAGGTAAAAATGTGATACTTGAGAATAGCTGCAAGGGATTGAAATCAACTTGGTTCTAGTATGTATTAAAATGATGTATAATAATGGACGAGGCATACGGTCGCGGACGTCAGAAGAGTCATTGTAGTTATTTTTGCTTTTTGTATACAAATTCGAGGTTCGTGGAAGAGTTAGAACACAGAACAGTACAGGATGCAGAGAACTAAAGGACCAGCACAAGGACGGGTGGGGTGCCAACAGCAGAGCTGGCTAGTGGACGCAAACGATGACTCGCAACTCCTCTCAAACACCCTGGTTGGTCGAAATCAAGTTCACGATAACTAATCCAGTACACAAAGAGAGTTGCCAGTGATTTAGTCAAGACCACCATATTCAAGGTACTTAATGTGGCAGACAACACAAGGTAGGATTTAACATGGAAATTGGACAAACAGCAACACAGGGACGAAAATAAACAGTAAAACACACCGGATCCGGTTCGGAAAAAATTTGCTTCGAGGTGGAAGTATCAGTTGCAGATTCACCGACACACATAGAGCAACTTGGACAGGAGTTTTCAGAGCTCTGCAAACGTCCTGGTCACAAAGTTAGTCTTGCCCAGGGGATTCAACCAAACGAAGTGACCCGTCCTTGGGCCTCCGTGCTGGGTGCCATTTCCAAGTGACACACCGACAGGGATCACTCAGTTTTATTTCTCTTTCTACCATCGAGTATCTGTTAAGATTAGCAGTGAGTGAGTACGTTTGTGTTGATGCACGTGCACATTTCTCATATTACTTCCCATTTCTTATTTATTGTTCATTAAAATAAATCAGTTTCTTTTAAAATTTGATCTGTTTGCTTTGGTTTCTGAGTTGATCTTGCAAACAGTATTTGAATTAACAAGGGCTTGATATATCAGTCCCCTGGCTTTTGGGTGGCATGAGGAATATCTGAAATATGGAAAGCTAAATGTTCAATTGTTTTTGAAATATCACGGACACACAAGTACATTGAACAGATGATCGGCTGGTCAGACGAGAGCTCATATTTAATGGCCTTGTTGAAAGGGGGGGGGGGGGCACAACAAGCGCACACTTTGAATGAATGCGTGCAAATTTGCCACCTAGTTTTGACATACCTCATCCATGACGTTTTGGGATATTATGCAAACATAGTTTATATGGCCCCATCTCTCAATGGCGAAGAATCGGTTAACAATTTTTTTTGCTATCTGGATCTAGATTCAGATCTTCACTGAAAATCGAATCATCATCCTTGTCACACACCCAACCTGCCAACAAATTTCGTCCAAATCCATCCACAACTTTGAGATATCCTGTTCACAGATAAACAACAGCAGACGGGTGAACATAACGTCCGTCACTTGGGTTGCAGAGGTAACAAAACAAATTTTTTACCACTACCCATCTGTATGTAACATATGTCGATGATATCCATCAACAACATTCCAACTGATGTGTTGAAGAACTTGTGAGGTGAGATTAAAATCTCGCCCATCTCTTGCTTTCATACAACGGGTCGCACTATGCTCCTTTCTGTTTCTAACTTACCCTTTAAAAAAAAAATTAAACAAACTTTTGTAAAATAAATTATTATTTGCTATCTCACTCAACCAAACCTATTGATTACCAATTTAAAACTTGTCACTGAAGAGTTAAGCTGTTATGTTTTCGGCTTGTTTATCCTCCGCTTGCAATATGCTTGAAATATGTTCAACAAGCAGTGACGTGCTAGAGATGAGTGTTCAGCGATTCATATTGTGTGACAACACGGCTAAACAATTGTAGGCTAAAAGACTGCAGAATCTGGAAAGAGATTAATAAAAATGGGTTTTCCATTAAAGCTAGGCCAAGTTATCTATCTTTATTTGTTGCTCAATGAAGTCATCAATAATGGAGCCAAGCGGGGGAACAGGGAAGGTAAATTTGACTACGACTTCTGAGTGTTAAAGAGAGTGCAGGGTCCATTCCCAATCAATTTTGTTGTTAACTACCAAGAATTTCCATATAAACAATATCGTATGATATACAAATACATACAACATGAGTGCAGCATCTGTTTGGATGTGTCGAGTCTTTGCTGGAAATACCGAGCTGGTGGGAGGAGCTCACGACTCCAGATGTGACTGTGTTCGTCGAGTGAAAGGGCTGGCCCATAGCCACCACGAACTCTCCTGAGACGTACGGCTGCTGAGTCACCCAAACGCAATGGGTAATGTGGCGTAGGGCAAGGGTGAGAGCGATTTGAGGCAGGGACTACAAGAGGACTCAACTTATCTGCTTGTTGAGTTTCCCAACACAAAGGACACGCACGTGTGAATGAGATCAAACATTATTACCTGGCATTGATGCGTAGATGTGGCAATATCTGTGGCCTGGTCCACTGCCCCAGATAGCCGTGCCTTTACGCCCTTCAGCCAGATGCCCACGAACAGCACGACGTCCCCCACACATGGGCGTTGGTGACAATAAGGCCATCACAGAAACGATAACGCCAGAAACGACGGTCGATACAGTGATTTGCTGCTGGGTTAGCGGATGTCTGGAGTGAAATTGCGTACAAAAAAATCAGAAACTTTCTACAAGAATTTCACAAACTTTCTCATGAACCCCAGTTACTCTCTTAACATCCTCTCATTTGCGAACGACCCAAACCTGCCTCCCAAGAATCTCAATGAAGACAACTGCCGGTGCTGCTTTTCCACGACATCTGCCAGAAAGTTGAAGCATATTCGAGGTGAAATCAGGTCCATGGGAGTGCAAGAAACGGCGCCAGTTAGCCGGCGGGAGGCAGCGGCGAAGCATCTGGTTGGGCATTCCCAGATCCTCGATCACGCAGAAGACCACGGCGGGTCCGGAGGAAGAAGCAAGCTGAGGCCTATTCCCAATCCAAGTCCACTCCAAGAGTGAGCCCACATTGCTGTCTTGGCCAACAAAGGGGTGAGGGGCACAGGTTGCACGTTGTGCAAATGGTGTGTGATCACATGCCACACACGCTAGTCATCACACGCACATGACGTCACACGCGCACAACACACACACACACACACACACACGCACACACACAGCACACCAAACACACACGCACACACACACACACACCACAAGCACACACACGCCCTCACATCGACACACACGCACACACGACTCATCGACAACGCCACAACACACCACACGACCACACACGCACAACACATCGCACAGAGCACACACACGACACACACGCACACGCACACACTGCCACCGCACCAAGCCCCATCACACACGCACACACACCTTGTTGTTGTCATGATGTTCAAGATTGTTTGAAACTACAGAACAAACCACCTTGTGGGGTTGGTGGGGGTTTTTTTTTGGTGGTGGGGTTTGGTTTCCAGGCGTGCACCCTTTTCCCTCAACGACATTGTGAAAGATCACGTGCATCGCGTTCTGACGTCGACGCCAAACGGCTGACGTCGATTCCACATGCGCCGACGTAAAACAGTTTAACGTGTGAGGACCCGTTGCTTGCTGGGGGGGCTAAGAGAGTTTACGAGGTGCATCTCAGTGGGGAATCTCCGCCGATGACATTTTAATTTGTGTGTACGAGTGGCGCAACGAGATGCGGGCGAAACGTCGAGGACTCGACACCATTAATAATAAGATAAATACATGTGACGTCACCACGCACTTTTCCAACACTTTCAACACCTTTCAACACTTTTCTATGAGATTATCCAAAGGCTTTTACAATTTTGAAAAAAAAAAACATGCGGCGAGATTTACTCACCGGCGTGTCCACGCGTGCGTCTTCTCCATTCCCTCGTCTTCCCAGCAGTAATCCGACGTTCTGATTGTCTATCAGGGCGCGAACGGACACGGGAGCAGACAGGGTGCGCAGAAGATGACGCTCTTGTGCGTCCATCACCGTGGAGGTGAAGCGGCGGTGGAAACACAAGGATACGGACTAACACGCGGAAACCTCGACATCGCGTACGGCCGAGGCGAATCGGGGACAGGGAAACCGGCACGAGGCGAATCGGGGACGGGGAAACCGGCACAAGTGGACGGGACAGGGAAACCGGGCAACAAAGTGCGAATCGGGGACGGGGCAAACCGGGCACAAGGCGAATCGGGTGACGGGGAAACCGGCACGAGGCGGAATCGGGGACAGGAAACCGGCACGAGGCGAATCGGGACAGGGACCGGCACGAGGCGAATCGGGACAGGGAAACCGGCACAAGGGCGAATCGGGGAACGGGGGAAACCGGCACGAAGGCGGATCGGCGGACTGGGGAAACCGGCACGAAGGCGAAATCGGCATCCGAGACGGGGAAAACAGCGGCCCATGGGCGACATCGGGGAAAGAAGAAAAAACCGAGCACATGGCGAATGGGGACAGGGAAACCGCAAATGGCGATCGGACAGGGAAACGGCAAGTGCAATCGGGGCCAGGGGGACCGGACAAGGCGAGCGGGGACAGGGGGAAACCGCACAAGGCGCAATCGGGGAGGCGGAAACCCCATGCAGAGGCGAATCGGGGAACAGGGAAACCGGCACAAGGCGACATCGGGTACGGGGAAACGCGCACGAGTCGAATCGGGACGGGGAAACCCGGCACGAGGGAATCGGGGACGGGGGAACCCGGCACATGGCGGAATCGGGACGGGGAAAAAAAAAAAAAACCGGCCAAGGCGAATCGGGGCGGGGGCAGACACCTGGGCGGAGGGCGATCGTGGACGGGGAAACCGGCACGAGCCGAGATCGGGAGGGGAAACCTGGCACAGGCGAATCCGGGCGGGAACACGGACAGATCGGACGGAGTGATGTGGGAGGCGGGGGAAACGGGGAAACCGGCCATGTGCGAATGCGGGGACGGGGAACCGGCCGGAGCGAGGACGGAGAGGAACGGTGGTGGAACGACGGGGGAAACCCGGCAACATGGCGAATCAGGGACGGGGAAACGCACGAGGCGAATCGGGGACGGGGAAACCGGCACATCGGGAATCGGGGACGGGGCAAACCGGCACAAGGCGAATTCGGGCGACGGGAAACCGGATCACAAGTTGCGAATCGGGGACGGGGAAACCGGCACAAGGCGAATCGGGGACAGGGAAACCGGCACAAGGCGAATCGGGACGGGGAAACCGGCACGAGTCGAATCGGCGGACGGGAACGGACACGAGGCGAATCGGGGAGGGGAAACCGGCACAAGGCGAATCGGGCAGGCACGGCACAAGGCGATCGGGACAGGGAAACCGGCACAAGGCGAAATCGGGACAGGGAAACGCGGGCACAAGGCGATCGGGACGGGAACCGGCACAAGGCGAATCGGGGACGGGGAAACCGGCACAAGCGAATCGGGGACGGAAACGGCACGAGGCGAATCGGGGACAGGGGAAACCGGCACAAGGCGAATCGGGGACAGGGAAACCGGCACAAGGCGAATCGGGGACGGGAAACCGGCACCAAGCGAATCGGACGGGAAACACGGCACAAGGCGAATCGGGGACGAGGAACCGGACAAGGCGAATCGGGACAGGAAACGGGCACAAGGCGAATCGGGACAGGGAAACCGGCACAAGGCGAATCGGGGACGGGAAACCGCACAAGGCGAATCGGGACGCGGAAACCGGCACAAGGCGAATCGGGACGGGGAAACCGGCACGGCGAATCGGGGACAGGGAAACCGCACAAGGCGAATCGGGGAACCGGCACAAGGCGAATCGGGACGGGGAAACCGGCCACAGGCGAATCGGGGACGGGGAACGGCACAAGGCGAATCGGGGACGAAACCGGCACGAGGCGAATCGGGGGGACAGGAACCGGCACAAGGCGAATCGGGGACAGGGAACCGCACAAGGCGAACGGGGACTGAAACCCGCGACTAGTTTTTCTGCGTTGACATTATCAATGGAAACACTGCACTGTACGTCACACCTGGCAGGCACGTCATCGTTCAAAATACGTAAGCATATAATATAATCATATGCAACTGTTCACATGAATTGTAGTATGTATTTGATAACCAATAAGTAGGATTTTTCTCGCAATTTTGTTGCGGCTCAAAAAATAAAAATTCTTGGAATGACGTCATCGGCTGTTATTATAAAAAAAAAAAATTGTATCATGGTCGAGGCTCATGGAAGAGCGAGCACACTGCACGGATCAGGTTGTTGCAGCATACGAACGGATGTATGTTTTGATCAACTTAGCTTGGGAAAAAGCTTCGCTCACACCTGGCCACAGGACCAGGTAAGGTGGAGAGCATTATTTGTTGCGGACATCATCCTTGAGATGATTTTAGAACTCGTCTTGAAATGGATCGCAAGGTCATAAAAGAATGTCAGCTTGACTGATGACGTGTGTGCCTCATCTTTGAAATATAATTGTGACGATGAATGGTGAGTGCTAGTTAGATCGATCACGTGTCGACGTATGTCATCATGAAAAAAAACAAGCTCGAATGAGCCAAGATCCTCCTCTTAATGATGACGTCATAAAACGAATATGACGTCATTGTGACGTATCAGGTTTGCGTAAATTATCTGTGCTAATGCCCGCTTGATTCCCGCAAACAAAATTCAAACAGCTTGCCTAGTTTCGGAGATAATGGTTAGGCGATTTCCATTACGGCGATATATTGACGTCAACTTTTTTCTAGGAAATTTCCAAAATCGGAGATGGTTACTGCCTGCGCGTGGGCTTGCATATCATGGCAAGTTCACGAAGATCGATGAAACTCTGGGTTGTGAAACAAAAAAAATGTCAAAAAAATGAGAATGACGTCATTAAAAATTGATATACTCATAGTGATTATCATGTGCGGTAATTCATCTTTGCTAATGCCCTGTTCGATTCCCGCAAACAGAATTCAAAAGCGTTGCCTAGTTTCGGAGATAATTTTTAGGCGGATCTCCATGAGCGAGATATTTTGACGTCATAACTTTTTTTCTCGGGAATTTTCAAAATCGGAGATGGTTACTGTTCTGTGCAGGGTATTTCTACATGTATTGCCAAGTTTCAGGAAGTTTCGATGAAAACTGTAGGCTGTGAAACAAAAAAGTCCACAAGAGAAGATGAAGAACAACAACGTGAGTAAGACTTAGAGATCCTCGACAAGGTTAAAAAACACACAACCTACGAATAGCTCATTACGAGTGGAATAGCTCATTGCGAAGGGAACGTAGACATGTGTAACTATGTTGTTGGAATTTTTTTGCTATCAGAGGAAATTGAAATACAGTCGAGTGAACACTGTCAGATTTTTCATTCTATACACTGGTGATGTAACTGATGATTCTGCAGTCGTCATATAGTATATCACCCACCCTCCCAGGCTGTCTCATAGGTAAGACCACCCCAAAGGATAGCCTCAAACTAGAGGTGTGCACCCTCACATTGAAGCTGTCTCTCCTGGGTTTGAATCCTGACCCGGCTATTAGAATGTCATCCCGGTGTTTCACAGGCACGTGATTCATCAGTGTGTGCGCCGTTCAACACACCGAGACCGAATTCCTTTTTATTTGAAAGATAATGTCCCAAGGTACATAAATCCATGTTCAAACTTCGTTCTCAGTAAAAATAGTCATGGGATCTCAGAAAGGTACCCCACAAGGAGAGACTCAGGAAGTTGAGTATGCATTCCTTTACTCCTGAAGATGATAGAGATATTAATTGGCATCAAAATATTGTACGGAATTGCCAAACAGGATCCAAAATACTGTTATGTTTGTGGGGTAGATGGGGATTTCACAAAAGAGAAAGGAGTGTATAAAGTAGCTTGGTCCCTGGACGTGTAGGAGAATCTCGATGTAAATTAAGAGGGAAACCGTGAGCTTAAGTTGTTACACTGTCACACACGGGAGTTGGGGGGGGGTGGTGCTGCTGTTTAAATTAGGTAAGGTTTAAGGATAATATCTCCAGTATGTGATTCTAAAAAAAAAAAAAAAAAAACATTTCTAAAACATGTTTTCACTTTGTCATTATGGATATTTTATGTAGATCACTGACAAATTTTAATTTTAATCCATTTTAACAGGCGTGTAACAACAAAATGTGACAAAGTCGGGGGGTGAATACTTTCTGAAGGCACTGAAGATGAAGCCATGTTAGTATTTGAAATAAACATGTAAATACAATAAATACAGCATAAATTAAATAAAAACACCAGAGTTTCACCTTTCAATGAATGACAAACACTGAGATGGGTGAGGGAGGGTAAACATATTACGTTATCATTCGTAGTTCTCTGCAAAATAGAAAACAACAAGACTTAGCTCGAGATGATGATGATTATGCTGCTAGAGGGGGGAGGGTGGAGGTTAGAAAGATGTGCATGTAGAACTTGCGATGGTGTTGGATCATCGGGCACGACGAAGTTGCCTGCTGCATTGCCACATAGAAGAAGGATAAAATGATCCTTAGCCACCTTGATCCAGAGCAGATCTTCCCTCGTTGAACAGGATGGTACAAGATAAATCTCTTCTAAATAATCCCTCTTTAGCATTTAAAAGCTGCTCAGCATAAATCCCTTCGCTTCAGATTTGTTCCATGAGCATGGTTGAACTGGAGCCTTTGCCATGGGTGCCATATGGAAATGTTGGTAAATCCACAATATTTCTTCCGATATCACCTACCAAAGTCCAAGTAAATCTACATTTATTCTCCCATATCACTGGTCCACTCATTAGTCAAGGAAAATCCACAATCATTTTCTCCTGCTACACAGATCCACTCAAAGTCCAGGTAATCCACAATGATTCTCCCATTATCAATGGTTCACTCATATTCAGGTAAATCCACAATGATTTTCTCCCGATTATCAATGTTCACTCATATCAGGTAAATCCACAAATTTCCATTATCATGGTCACTCATATCAAGGTAAATCCACAATGTTCTCCATTATCAACCGTTCACTCATAGTCAAGGTAAATCCACAATGATTATCCTGACACAGATCACCACTCAACGCTTGTTTTGGCCAAGTTCTGAGACATGTTTGCGTTTTACAAGTCTTTCTGTTGAAATGCAGCGTTTTGCGAATTTGAAGCTAAAATACTCAATATTTCAATAAAATCACCGTTTTCGCTTTCAGAATAGTGATGCAGAACAAAAGTTGAGTCGGGCAATGCTTTGTTTGGTGAAAAAAGCTTGTTTTAGCCAATTTGAGACATCTTTTGCGTTTACAAGTCCTTTGTTGAAATGCAGCGTTTTGCCGAATTTGAAGCTAAAATACTCAATTTCAATACAATCACGCGTTTTTCGCTTCAGAATAGTGATGCAGAATAAAAGGTTGAGTCGGCAATGCTTTTGTTTGGGGAAAAACCTTGTTTAGGCCAATTTTGAGACATTTTTGCGTTTACAAGTCCTTTCTGTGAAATGCAGCGTTTTGCGACTTTGAAGCTAAAATACTCACAATCCAATTTTATGGAATCCGAATCCAGATTCAGATCTTCACCAAACTCGCATCAATTATTCCTTGTCACACACCCAACCTGTCGACCAAGTTTCATCCGAATCTGTCCTCAACTTTTTGTGATATCATGCAATATCATTTTTAGCCCCATCTCTCAAAGGTGAAGAATCAATTAAAAATTAAATAATTATTGTATTCAGATCTAGATTCGGATCTTCAGCAAAATTGAATCACTTCTTCCTCGTGGCACTCCCAACTTGTCCACCAAGTTTCTTATGAATTCAACCATAACCTTCTGAGGTATTGTGCTATGTATCATTTTTGGCCCTTTCTCTCTATGGTGAATAATCACTTCAAAAATTCTCAGATCCGGATTTGGATTCGGATCTTCACCAAATTGTAGCGTTGCCATCTTTGTGGAGTCGCCTACACACACACACACACACACACACACACACACACACACACACACACACACACACTTCAAAACGATTTCTTGAAAACTGTGGCCAAAAATCGTGTGACAAACAGACAAACAGCTAAACACACAGACAAATTATACAGACCAACATACTTGGCAAAAAAAATTTCAAATTTTTTCGCCAAGTGACAAACGCAGTGAAAACTGAGTACTCCCTCGGCGCCCGGCGATAGCATCATAGGCCATCAGCCGTAAGCTGTATCGTGCAATTTCGTTCCACTCATCAGTGGGGGTAGACAAAACCTTGATAATATGATAGTATATGTCCAAATACATACGTATCCAAAAGTTCTCCACTCAAATAGCTGCAGTTATTGTGTATTTTCATCTTGAAAATCGATGCATTCCCCGTGCTCTCTTTTTAGAATTTTCTCCACACGGATCACGTGACGGCCACGTGACGCCTCGACAGCCAATAGATCGGCTGACATCGTATGCAAATTACGTCAGACTGTCATGT
>JAXMNL010001252.1:8261-21291 GCA_035128595.1 Eptatretus atami
GCATCGCAAGTTCTCCGTGTATTGGGATGCTCATCGGTCAATTAGACAGTTTAACGATTTATTCTTTGGTTGATTTTGAATTCCCTGATTTGTGTTTTCTCCGTCTGGTTTTTTACGTCCTGCCCATGATCTCAGGGTTTCGGAATTGCGCCGTCCGAGTTGCATTTGCTCAAGCGATGCAGGGTTAGGATATCATTCCGCTCGGCCTCCTATTTTTCAAATTATATCTGGATATCTTTCAAAGAGAAACTTGCTCTATTTGCACGATTTCCTCTCGTCTCAGTGTCTACCTTCTCCTCCGCCCCGTGTGTTGGTTTTATGACTTCTGTTGGCGCGAGTTGTTCCTGAACTTGTTCTATGGACAAACCGATTGGGCCATTTGTTCTTCCACAAGCGTGAACAGTGCCTGATTTCTGGGCGCACACATCTTTATTTCTCATGTCTGAACTCTCCATTCTCTCTCCATTGCGTGGGGTCCTATCAAATTGTTTCTGTTGTATGGGTTCCTCTCATCCTTTACCTCAATGGCGCACTGCTGGATAGCAGTGAAAAAGTGGTGCCCTAAACGTCGTGTTTCTGAGCTAATTTGTTGTCACCATTTCTTCCCCCTCTACGGAATGTTTGGGGTCTCTGTGTCCTTTTTGCGGTGAGGGGTTGTGTACCTCGGTCGATTTGAATTAGGTCAGCCCATCAGCATGTCTCAAGCTGGCTTCTGTTTGTACCTCTTGTGTTCTTCCTTCATTTGAAGTATTGCATCTGTTGGATCTGCAATCTGCTCGTAAAAGGCAAAGATGCTGCTACCCCCAATAGCTTCTCATTCGAGTTGGGATCTCATCGCTTCGAACATGAAATCCTTTCTCTTCTCCCCAATGGCTGTCGTATCATTTTGTTTCGACAGGTCTTCCCTGCTGGTTATGTGTGTCTCTCGACATGGATGGAGGTCTTACAGAAGGATCGAGCCGTCCTCCCTGAATTACGTGCCTCTTGACCAGTGGCGGCTCTACTCCACCACACTTCCTTCTGCTTCAGCATAGACTGTGAGATTTCTCCCGTCAGTGCTTAATGGCGTTTTTCCTCTTAGTGGATTAGGTGCTTTGGCCTTCTTTTTTTTACTCATCGCATCTTCGATTTGGACAATATATATTCTGTGGTGTCCTCTGCCGTTTACCTCGTATTTCACGCAGCAGAGCTTCTTTCGTCACTGCAGTTCTGATATAAATTGGTCCCGCGGTGGACATGTCTCATCGGGAAATTCCTCTACTTGTCTTCGAAAGACGTTAGACCCCATACTTTTAACATCTGAAGAAGTCTTTCTTTAGCTTTGGGTCTATTTGCTACTTTGGGGACCATTTAACTGATCCAAGTCCAGTGCCCGATGGGTTTCCGTGTTTGCCGGTTGGCCTCTGCTATATGCTCTCACCCCGGATGAATCCATGTGTAGACATTGCTCTTCTTTAAACCTTCTATATTGAGTTGCCCATCCCTTTGCTCACCATTAGTTTTTTATTAATCAACCTGACGTAGCACCTATGTAGGGAATGTTGCGCGAGCCAGGTCTGTTCTTTTTCCTAGTGTTCAGGTAGTCACACACACGTTCTCCTGGAATTCGTTATGCGTTATCCACTTTACTTTGTCTCTTATGTAGCTGGTGCGTTGGTCGTTTGGTCAAGCTCGTCGCTGCCTAGGTAACCTGCTACGTCTAGTTAAATAATGGTTGTTTTGGGTTTCCCGCTTGTCGGCAAGTTCGGCAGTAGGCGGGACGGACAATTTTTTTAGCCGAATCGCGCGGTCGTGTGCTACCGAAAGTCGCAATTCCAGTCGTGCTCCTGACCAAGCCCCGAATCCAGCCGGATGCCTTACCCATCATAAAACTAGTCATGTATGTCACGCGCGATATGCAGGGTAATCACCGAGATTGCCGACTATACCTAACTATTCGCATTGAGGGGCGGAGCGAATACTTCGAGTAGTGTTTTATACCTCGAGTGGGGATCCTTGTAACTGAATACGCCATAGGCGCTTAGCGTTGCTCGGTTTTCTGTCTGTGTGCGGAGAGCTTTTTCTGTTTCTCGACAGCTGTTTTTATACTTCGTCAGCAGAATTCCGTGCGGACCCTCATATCACGTTCTCCGGCTTTGCTCGCCTGCTTGAACATCGTAGCGCGCCATGAGCAGTTGTTGCTTATGCGAAAGTCCGCACGAGAGCGTTGACATTCAAACAATGGGGTTCTCATCTTATTTTCATAGGATGCGAGTCAATGGACAGTCGTGGGGGCCGGACGGAGACGAGAACACCCGTTATGCAAGCCTCGGTTAGATGGCCTAGTTAATCATTAACATCATTAATGCACTTAATCAGTTCATTATCTTGGTGAAAGACCAGCGCGCCACAGACTTTTACATCTTCAAAACACACGCAATACGAATCTGGCTTTCGCGAAGCTCTTTTTTCTCGCGAGTGCCTTTTTCTGTTCTGACGACGGGGCTCCATGTAGGCGGAGGTTACTGGGGGCCGACCTTTGGTGGTGAACTCAGCACTGGTCTCGGCATCGGTCGGATCTCCTTTCGGTGTCCTTGTTCGTGTCATTGGCTGCGTCGTTGTCATCTGACGCGCAGTCGCTTGGGCGGCTTCATTTACAAGACGAGCTGAGACGTTTTTCTGCTTGGTTCCCAGCCTCCAGTGCGGCTTCGTCGCGGCCTTCTGCGAGGCCTGCGCGACGCTTACAGATGACGACGGGTCTCTTGCTCTTTCAGAGTTATTGCTCCTTTAGACCGTTCACTCTCAGCGTCGCCGAACCGTACATGCTCTCCAGCTCTCCCGCGACACGCCCCGTGCTGTCCGAAGCTCGAACTCGGTCCGACTGCCTAGAGCTATCCACTCCGCCCCTCTCCCGGACTCTTTTTCTTAATCTCACGGTGACGACGGAGTGACAACGAATCGAAAACTCTCAAATCTGCAGAAGTATTCTGCGCCTTTTCGGCAGGAGCAGGAGCCGTTCCTTGACTTCAACCTGAGGTCCAGTCCCGCCAGCTGTTCGCCTCCGACTTTGACCCTGGTGTATGCTCCACCGGCATTAACCCAGTTTGACGTCTGACAGTTGGGTTAGGGAAGTTCTCTGTGATCCAAGTTTATCGAAATTAGCGTTCGCTTGCAGCGGAATGATCCGCCCATTGGAGCTTGATAGTTGTGGCGGTTGCACAGGAAGCGTTGCTTGTCTTTTGTGAGTTAGTTGTAGGGATTGTTCGAAATTAACGAAAGAGAAAGATAATCACGGCGTTTACTTCCAAGTTCCCACTGCCGGTCGCCTTCACGTAAATTTATTTTCCTTTCACACTCGTGGGTAATCCACATCGGTGAAGTGGTGTTTTGTAAACTGCGGATTTGGTAATGTACAATCGCTCGCATGGTTGCTTCGCTATTTGTTATGCAGTGGAGTTATCAGTTGCCTGGCGGTCCTCAGAAGTTCGATTCGGGGAGGGCCCGCGGCACTGTTTTTGTCTCGTCTGAGCCCTCCTGAAACTCCGGATCGCAATTACGTTGTTGTGGCCCTTCTGTGTCGGCTTGTGAGTTGCAAGACACTTAGGTGGGGGTGTCTTCGTCGAGTTTCCCACAGACTCCCCGGATGGTAGGCGTCGCTTCTACGGTAATTCCGTGACGCGGCGGTCGCTAATACGACGTGGATGCCTCAACTCAAGCGCTGGTGACTGAGGGTCTCCCGTTCTATGGAGATCGGGCTGTACCATAAATTAACACTGGTTTATTCCGGGTACCAACCCTCGGTGGCGTTGTCGATACCCGGATGACTTCTGACCGGATCGATCACTCTCCGGCTCCCTTTCAGATCGGATGCAGCCGAGCGCTACACTGCCAAGGACGTATGGCGAAAGGAACGGATCTGTGAATTAAGATCCGGCTAACTGTGGATTCGAACATGCTGGACCATGAGAGAAGGAAAGAAGACTGGGAACATTCTTATTGACAATTATTTATTAACAAGCAAGTGAGGAAGGTATGGAGGTACGTCAAGATTGATGGGGTAGTGTACGCGGGATAGAGGAGCAGGTGCGTGCGACAATATACAGCAACTTACGAAGCGAACACTCAGTACAGACTTGAGCGATTAATAACGTAACAACATAATTTTCTATCTACGCTTTAATTAACAGACAGGTACCAAGACACTAGACACAAACGAAAAAGAAAACCCATGAAAAGAGGACTTTATTAGAGACAGAGAGGAGGGAGGTTGAGGTTATAGCGTCGTACTAGGCGTTTTCGGTTTGGAGTTGGGTGGGGATGGCTCCTGGTGCGGGTACTCGGACAATAGTGCGTTCGTTCTGCACAGCTGCCACTTTGGAGATTCGTGTTCTGAAGGAGGCTGAGGCTTGAGTGCAGAAAGGGCGGAGTCGGGGCAGGGTGGGATTGGCGGGACCAGGCGTGGGAGAGTTTTAGTCGAGGCGAGCGTGGGCGGGTCAAGAAGCAGGGACGATTCGTCGAGGGTGTCCGGTGGGTGAGGCGTTGCGTGGACTGAGGGCGGGCGTACGAGGCGAGACATGCTTGGGTGGGGAACGAGAGCAGAACAGTGCGGCGTGGAAAACACCACACCGGAACCGATTCTTGCATTTCAAGCACGAGATTTCTCTGTGTGATTTGAGAGCCCAGGGGCTCGGGGCGGCCATAGGCGATCAAGTCATCGCGAGTCAGGGCCTCCGACTGGTCAGGACCCCTCAGCGTGGGTCCGCAGTTGGGCCGAGGCTTTCGGGCGAGAGAAGCTGGTGCAGCCCGGCCACCTTGCTGCCAAGGTACTGATGCCGCAAGTGCTGGTTGGAGGTAGACGTTGAATGGCAACCGCTCAAGCGTACGCGCTCGCCGCACATTCTGGTTTCGGGCAGCGTTGGCGCACCCCGCCCAAAGCGTATGTGACTCATGCAATGTCTGTTTTGACGGTAGACTTGATGCAGTTATGGATGAGAGATGAGACGGGGAAGCAGGCGATTGCTCAGAAAAGAAGAAAGAGTGGGGATAAATAAAGGGTAAGAGGATTGAATAATCCTAATATAGTAGAGATCACACGCACTCCTTTTAGTGTCGTATTCCGTGAAACAAACGTTACTTAGGGTCTTCCTATTGGCGGTATATTTAAATGTTTACACTGTTTGGGTACTGGCTTATTGCTTGTATGCATTCGGTTCCAGTAACGCAACATATTAACACCTCAAGTTGTCGTTTTGGAAACCTGGTAGTTTTCTCAAACATGTTTTGGCCTTTTTTTGTATTGGAAAGGATAAGTTTTAGTTACAAGGTCAAGTTGAGTAAGTATCTGATGAATTGATTGCGGTGGCGTGTGTGATTAGTGACAATATGTTGATCATCTGTTGGGAGTTTATTTTTATTTTAATGTTGTTTTTTTTAAGATCATGTTGTGAATGAGTTCAAGTCTGAGTCGTGGATGATCGTCCTCTTCAGACAAAAGGTGTAACCTTGATTTTTACATAACTAGCGTTGTGGGACGGCTCGCTACGCTCGCTTCTCACATCGTGCGAGATTGAGTCACGATTTCTTGTTGTCATGATTTACACCATGATATCAAAATTTATTTCCTGCAAATTTATTTGTAATATGTGATTTTATTAATTTATTGAAATGTATTTGTGTTAGAGGGTCAGTTGTTCAAGGGTCCAGGTCTCAGCTTTTATCTGTATGAAGGGAAGTAAGGGTCATAAATGGGTGTTGAGGTCTGAGGGGTCTTTTGTGGGTCTTCAGCTTTTGGGTCTTTGGGGTAGTCAGGTTTTGGAGTTATTTGGTCTTTATGGTCTTCGGGTCTTATGTGCTAGTTTATGACAATTGAGACTATGTAGCTCTACTGGGTCCGTATATATCGCAGTAGTCTGTGTTGGACTTGTTGAACTGTGTTGAGGTGTCTCACTCAGGGTGTTAGTCAGTCGTAAAGTATCGTCTCACAAGATCTTTAACCTCGCGAGAGAGCGGAGAGGTTATGTCTTTGTGTCCGTTTTTTGTCTGTCTTCTGTCTGTCTTTGCTGGTTCTCTCATGTCCACCTAGATATTCGATATCCTTTCCGTGCCATCGCTTTGTCGATTGGGGCGAAATTTTCACCTTCTCTGTGCGCTCTCATGTAGACTGTTTTTTCATATTTGACTTCAGGAGGTCCCGGTTGATGGTCGCTTGCCGCCATGTTTTGTTTACGAGAGCTCACAATCTGTCGAACAGCCCTGGACAATTCGATGACGACACTTCCGGTCCAATGTTACCCAATTTCATGAGGATGGGCCGATAGTAAGTTTATTGAGAATATTGAGTTCAGGTCATTCTATGGTTGTGAGCATATTGGATTGTAGCATAACATATTAAATAATGTTTTTTTCTTGGCAGCACTTTTGTCAATCTATACGTCCCACATTGATTGACTGACCTGAATTGGTATCTGGGAGAGAGCCGAAACTCACATTTTATTTAGTCCGTATGGGGATGTATTGTGACGATTGTTGGCCGTTGTTCTGGCGTTCCCGAAGCAATCGGGCGCACCCGGTATCTTGTGTCTTAGATGCCTAGCGCGTTTCGTTGTTTACATCGGCCAGGGAGGACATTCAGTCGTGCTATGGAACTACCGCCAGGAGCCACGTCACGGGTGGGGGGATTTACCTCACGAACCAACCCTCCATGGGTCCGCAGTTCCACCCGCGACGCGAGGGCAATAGGGCCGTGATTCGAATATTCGTTGTTTAGACCCTGGGATACGGTGAGCATAACGGGTATCCGACTAGCGAGGGTTGCACGCACCGGAGGGTTGGAAGCTTTAGGACACGAACCGCTTAAGCGGCTTCGTTGCCGTACTACAGGGATAACTGAGCGGGTATCGTACCATGAGGTTCAGATTATGTTATCGGTGTTTTAACACCATTACTCATTACGGATGCAAGATAAGATTCAATCAATGGGAGAAGACGAGCGAAACTAGATCATGTCACAAGAACATTTATTGCAGAACACGTACATACAAGTCATGGGCATATACAGCGACAAAGTAGAGGCAAGGAATACCGCAAGCCGACATACGGATTTTTTATCTTCATTCACTTAGCTACGTGTGGAAGAATATTGTTACTTACAGAGCACGGGGCGTCGCGACGGCATGTACAAAACAACAGGAAACCCTCCCCATAGGGCGGGAGGTAGACGGGTTCGTAAACCTTTATGGTGGTTGGCCGTGGGCGGTGTACCGTAAAGAGGCACCGGTAAACGCGTGTGAAAGCCGTCTGGTTTACCTGCTCTCGGAGGTGTGTGCAGACACGGTGGAGTCGCGGCCTGTGTTCACAGCAGCTAGCGTAGCGCGCCTGCTCTCGGCCTTTTACGTGACTGGCAGTGAGTTCTCTCGGCGGTCTCGTCCGAGACGCGCGATTGTGCGAATCACACAGCGGGCAAGGGTCTGCGCCTCCGTTCATGCTTCTGTCTTTGCAGGCTGTTTCCCGGACTTCGTGGGCCGGCTGGCCTGCGCCTTCACTACAGTACGCCAACGCAAACGAGAGGTGCCCGAATCCCTCGGCGCCAAGAGAAGTCGAGTGAGCGAGGATGACGGTCTGGTCCACAGTTTAGAGCGAGGTCTGGATCCACCTGTACCGCAGCAGATGGAAGAGGTGACGTTTCGCCACACCCTAGCGGATTGGGCCTTTGCGCTTCCAGCGGATCGGCGGTTCTATTAGCGCGGGGCTCCGCCTTCGCTTGCCTCCGTTTCGGCGTCCACCTTCCGGTGTTCGGTTGGTTCCGCGATAGAATTGGCTGCGTTGCCTCATTCGACCGCGTCACCGCGCGTCCACTTCAGGTCGGCGGCTGGTCGCCCGCCCCACCCGGCCTACGTTGCTTACACTCTCCTCGGAATGAACAGGCTTTGGGGAGAAAAATCCAGCAATTGGGCAGCAACTGGACTCCTTAATGGTTTTTCTTTTGACGGTCTCACACGGGTATATTCACGAGTGGCTTGTTGATTGCGTGTTGGTATTGTTCAAACGAATAACAAATAGCAGTAAGGACACGGGTATTCTCTGAGCGCAGCCCGTTGGTTGAACCGAAGATTCCCTTTAAAGATACTTTCTTCGGGGACATAATCTAGCAACGATTGGAGATGGTATTAGACCTTTTATGGGTGTATTGAATGTGGCATTCTCAGCTCCGTTTAGGCGATTTGTGCCCTCTTTCCTCGATTATCGACTCGTCGAGTCGGCGATTATTTTCGGTGGTGCGTTTGATCATGTGTAAGTTTCCCTTTAGTCGCTCTCCCGCTTCGAGATCCCTGGGGTCATTCAGAGTATTCTGTCTCCCATAATCATAGCTTTACGGGTGACTGATTACTGAACGAAACAACCCACTCATACTACGACAGTAAATTGCCCGGCTAAAACACACTGCTGATGGGGGCGCACTCATTGTACAAGGCTTACAATGCTTTAAGCAAGCTTAAGTTACAATTATACATACGACGTGGCCCGAGGGGTCTATGGAGCTCCTGCGGAGAGAAATTACATTCCGTCATTGCTGAAGGGCGGCTGCGCCAAAAGCGCTTAGTCAAGGGCCTCCCTCCTTAAATGAGCGCAGTTTTGGTGACCGACAAACATGTGTACGGGCTGCCGTCAGTTCCGGTTGTGCGCTTGCGGATAGTTGTGCAGTGTCCCTGCATTATTTCGAGGCGATATCCTGGTCGCACATTAGATGAAGGTGGAACAGAGAGGGCGAAGGGGGGCGGGGAATGCACAACGAGGGGAAGGCAAACTGGGAACGGTTTTGGCGCAGGCTGGGCCAAGTCGAGGTCAGGCAGACATAGGCATGAGGGACATGGCAAAGGCCAAGTTTGTAGCAACCAGCCGGCAGTTAAGTGCACGGCACCGGCCTTGAGTTGGACAAACTACGACCCAGAATCGATGAAGCTTCGGTGTCCGCGCGACCAGCTCGATGCCGACTCATATCGACGCAGCAGCTGAGTTGGCGCGGAACTACTTGCGCTTGAAGTGGAGTGTTGGCTGGAGGGGTGTTTCAGGTGGTAGTTGGCTCATCATGGAAGGCGGTCGACCTAGCCCATTTACCTGGCTCGTTCCAGATCTATTCGCCTTTGCCTGTCTCGTGGTCCATACCCACTCCGGTAATTTGTTCAAAATCAGAGTTTTAGCCCACTTTTTTTTTATTTTTTCTTATTTGTATTTTTACTTCCCCTCTATAAATTCGTCTCTAACCCCATTTATTTGTTTTGTCTGGCTACTTTGGAATTGGCCAATTGCTATTTTTCGGAGACGCCGGTCCTAGTCACCCTCGTTCTGTCCGGGGGAATAAGTAGTGCTAGCGGTCATTCCGTGTCCGAGACCATATGAAGGCCCATCGATATAGTTTCTCCTCAGTATCTCGGGATTCTACTACCAAGGTGTGGTCTCGTCGCGGTCCCAACAGAATGCGAAGGGATGGGTGGTTGCGCGAGGTACATTCCTATCTACTACCCATTTGATGTCTCTTTAACTACCGGGAGCTGTTCACAAGCGGCCTATCGCTTTAACTATCGGTTATAAACACTTATCTCAACGACTTCCCGAGTTCGCCTGTTTGTTTGTATGGAGTTCTTTGTTGCAGTCAGCGGGGATATTCGTTTGCATTCGATGCCCCAATTTTCTTTCCGGTGCCCTCCTGGTCTACGGCGTGGGACGCGTGGCTCCTTGCAGGTAAACTCACCTTCCGTATTCACCCAAATCACCAGCAATGCAACACCGCCACTAGACTGCATCCTGGTTTTTCTTACCTACCGCTGGCTCCTAAACACTGAAGGTGATGCCCTGTCGTCTATGCTCCCTCATGCCAGTGGCGGTGTTGTTGCGCCCGGGTACCTTTCCGAGGTCGCAGGTGCCAGTTAGCACTGCCCGTGCAGTATGGGCCGCGGGCGCCGCATATGGCGGCGCGCACCTGTGCACATACAACGTGTTTATACGGCCGCCATGGCCTTGGTGTTTCCAGCTATCGCGGTGGTCACAGACATGGGTCTGCACTCAGGGTGCGACCGGTTGCCAGGTACCACTCAGCGGATACTCACTTATTAGTCCACGCATCCCAACCGTCTCAACTGGGTCATGCACTCCCCATAAATGTATGCAGACCTACATTCCAACCAAAGCTCAAACGACCTCATTTTGTGAATAGTGTCTTTAACCATCCAATCGGGTACTCACTTATATATGAACGGTTGGTCCTTGGGTGGGAATCACATTCACCCAATCACTCATCGCCAATTGCATTCCACATCACTCCATGCCTCAGACCGCTTGGCGTACTTCACTCAACTGTGACCTTTTTCAGCTTCTAACTTCCACAGTCATCGCTGAAGTCGGCTATCTGCTTGCTCCATAAAACCCTACTCTCGTGCTCTCGTCGTCCCTACACATTCAGTCACTTTCCGCCGATTTATAACTAACGTAGCTAGCTACGTCCCTCTACACTATCACAGCTCTGTCACTGTTCAAATCCAAAACTCTATTTTCCCTCCTAAATCTCAGATCACCAATCCCTCGAGACTTTATCCATTCCACGGGTCATGAGATTTCTTTTCTTACTCTCGATGCTTTTCTTCCTGGGGGATGCACCCGGTCTACACTAAAACACTGATCCCTCCCTAACTAGTGTTGTATCCTGTGCGCCTGGCAAGGGGGTTTACTGCCCGGGGATCTGGTTTCACCTCGGACGAGCTTGCTTTTTTTTTTTTGTAAATGGAGGGTGCACCAGCGCGGGCGCAATCAGACCTGCGGCAATATCTTCCTCGTGTATCATGGCACCGCTCGTGTTCGCGTTTCTCGCACTCGTCCCTTCCGGTCGCGACAGTTACCATCCGGTACGGGATCTCGCCATCATTGGCGATTCCTACCTACAGTGCAGCCATGGACGTCACCCTGCGATTCTTCTAAAACAAGCCTCGCGCTTTCGAGGGAGTTCCCACACGAACACATGTGCTATGCCCTTTGGAGCTTCACCAACCCTGCAGTGGAGACCCTCAGGTCAATATCCGTTATCAGCCTACTTCTGTCCGTCGCGGGTCGGATCTGGGGCACGTCCACCGGCGGGTTTCGGACGGGTTTTCACCGCAAACGCAGCACGCTTGGCGTCTCGGTGCGAGCACGGCCGAACTCGCGGCGCGCTGCCGTGCAACACGAGGCACGGGTCGCCATCCATAGGCGGCTACCGGGCCTCTGTCCAGGTTAGGTATATCTGTCGCTGGTCGTCGTCTCCATATCAACACACTCAACTCGCAACGTTCATCGACTTCATCATTTCCATTGCACTCACATTCGAGACGCGGCTGCGTGCTCCCGCATGTCCGACTCATCTCCCTGAATACCGTCTCTCACACACGTCTCTCTTGCACTCGGCCGTTTCACTCGCACAGGGGTTTCAACTCAGACCGGGGCCTCTGTCACACACACCCTTCACTACGACGGGCGTCTGACCTTGGGAAGCACGCTTGTTCGGCAACTTACGCAACCCCATGCACACGGACATCACACTGGGATCGATGCCCATAAAGGGTTCACGGGGCTTCTACCCAAGGGCTCGCGTGCACCGAGCCACGCACTCGCCCCCTAACTCGCTTGACACGACCGAACCACTGGTGTGATCAGTTCAAGGAGATAAAAAAAAGGCGAGTCTCCCTCCGTTCCGACGCGAGGCTAATCGGCTGTTGCCACCGCGGTCCGACACAGTCTGCCGCTCGCCCCCATTAAGCTCGCTAATCCATTGTGTGTGCTCGTCTTTCACCGGTCTTTATCGTGTAATCTTCTCTTATTTTTGTCTATCTCTGTCTCTATAATTATTTCTTTTATCTTCCGTGTTTATTTAGTTTTTTCCTGGATCTTCGTCTTGTTTCTTCTTCGTTCATTTATTCATTCTCAATTCGTCTATCATCCGTGTCTTCATCTCGGCAATTGAGCTTCTCCCTTCTCCTAGTTTTATTTTGTGTTCCTTTTATTAGGTGGGTCCTAGTTGGTTCATTCATTCACGAGTGGTTTACTGATCAAGTCGCGCCACTAACGTTCCCTCTCGTGGTGATGTCCACACATCCCAGCACGATTATTCGCGGTTCATTTCCTGGCACTCCTTTTGAAGCGTGTCTCCTCTCGGAGTTTTTGAGTTGTTCGTTTCTTCCGGAGTTTTTCGATCTCCGTGACTCCAATTTTTTGCATTCTCCCTCGAGCTGGTTAATTTTCAAACTCGTATAGTTTTTGTTTTCTCTCCCACTGTTCCTCATGCTTTTCGTTCTCCAATCTCATCGTTTCTCTTCATCTGTTAGTCTTTTTCCTGTTCGTTCGTTGTTCTTTCATTATCTCTGCGTACTTACACTTGCTTTCTTTTTTAATTTGTTTCTGTTTTCTTTTTTAATTTCATTTCACCCTCCTTCCCTCATTCTCATGCCTTCGTATTGCCGTTTCAATTCTCGTTAAACCCAAATTCATGTTTCTTTTGTTTTCTATTCCGATTTCCTCTCGTTCTTGCCCTCTCCAATCTCGTTGCTCCTTCAATTGGACTGATTTCTCTTCCTGCTTCTTTCCTTGTCCTTCATTCTCCTCTATTCCAACTATTTTTTTTTCTTTTGTCGTTCAGTTCAATTCATATCTTTTTGTTTTCTATTCCACTGTCTTTCTTGTTCCTCATTCTGCAATCTCGTGTCCTTCAATTGGGCTGATTTCCTTTTCGTTCTTATCTGTTCTTTGTGTTTTATTCCACTGTCTGTCTTGTTCCTCATTCTTTAATCTGGTCCTTCGCTTCCTTGGGTTCGATCTGGTTCGATCTGTAAGTGTGTTCCTCACCGTTTCATTCTCCGTTCTCGTTCTTTCCTCACTCAACATCCTCAGTTCGTTTCGTAATTCCGTCTCTTTGTTTTGGTGTTTCTGTAACTCAGAAACTTTCTTTTCTAATTCCTCCCTCACCTCCTCACACTCCAACCTTGCTTTGGCTTCTAACTGTTTGATTTGCTCAGTGTGGTTCCTCAACGTT
>JAXMNL010001253.1:6263-21263 GCA_035128595.1 Eptatretus atami
GTTGATACGTTTAGCTCGGCCCGAATTCTGTAACAGGGAGTCCATAACTTGTTTTTGTTGCAGACGCTCCTACTATGTCCCTTATCAGACAGAGTACAATATGTTCTTCCAGACAGAGGGCCCATATATGTCCATCCAGAAGAGCCCAAATAATTCCGTTCCTTCCAGGACAGAGCCCATTAATAATGGTTCCTTACAACGCCAAAACAATGTTATTGTAGAACATGAGGCCATAACTATGTTCCGAACAGACAAAGCTTGAAATCAAACACACAAACGCACATGCCTCGTTATCACTGTGAATCACTTTGCTCGGTGATTATAAAAACACGTTAAATGTAAATGTAACACATCAGTTATACAAACATGGAACGCGACTGATCAGGCCGAAAATACTTCACGGCCAAAACCAATAAATGATAAATATACCAATAATCAATACCATCGGTTAAACACTCCTAAAATGTTGCATTTATTAAAATTAGGAGTTCCTTACTTTGTAAAAGTGTCATAATTTTGATCATCAATTGCACACGTTTTCACAGTTAATTGATTCACCAATTGACAGGGGCTTAAAACTTAGGACCTGAGATCAAGACAGTCTCCTTACCACGAGAGCCGATACTAAGCTTTGTCGATGTTATCATAATGTTTTTAATACTTGTTTCAGTTTGTGATTGTGTGTATTGCTTGGATATGTATTCGCTTTAGAATATGGTTCTGTCCATTGTCCAATTTTCCCCTTCACCGATCCTGGTCTGGTTTGAGTTTTGAGTCTACATTTTTACATTCGATTATTTTTATTATAATGATATAATGTTTCATGTATTTTTTAAATTTCAGGTTGTGTGCATTAGCCAAGAGACAGAGATAACTTCCTCGCATTGGAGCAGCACCATCATAGCTTCAGCCGTTATTGAGGTCGGTCGGGGCTACAGTTTTACATTGTTTTGAGAGGGGAACAATGAGAAGAAGAAGAAGTACAAATTGGCATTTTAGAGATCTCCGATGTGGAGCTTTCACGATGTAGTTGGCGTCTTTTTAAGTCTGTCTTGTAGTTCAGAAAAACGCTCGAGAATTAAAGTTTGTGGCTTTTTTTAATGCTTATGTCTTCACTCTTCAGCAGTTTGTGAGGATATCATATGTGTTTACACATTTGAATGAGCGGCCATTTTGCCTGTGTTCATTCCTCCATATTATGAGTCCTACCGTACTCCATGACACAATGTCCAAGGCTCGTAATGGAGTTTGCCACTCACCAACGCATGACATACTGACAGACAAACATTTAGCACAGCCACTGAGCTTGGGGAAAGTGCCGTCACTTCCCGGGGTACTTCTGGGTAGTATTCCTTTGTGGTGTTTACACATTTACTTGCAGGAAGAAGAGGATGAAGATGAGGAGGAGTTTGAAGATGAAGAAGATGAAGGAAAGTTGCAAGAAGAAAAAAGAGGATGAGGAAGAATTGAGAAACAAAAAGCAAAAAGAAAACAAGGATGGAAAGAAAAAAATATATATAATGGTAAAAACAATTCATGATTTATTCAAACGATATATCATTGAATTAACCTTTTGACATTCCGATTCACCTTTTGTACTCACTCTATCAGAGCTCACACTGCACACTTATCCGTCAACGTTTCCGAGAATTCCTCAACCGTGTGCCGTGCACCATTGGATTGTGGAGTGAGACCAATGTCCTTGTGTTCCATTTGTTTTGCTCTTTGCCGTATCTCGATGTTGCAGAGGACAAGCACGTGGCTTCACAACAACCACGGCCGTGCCTCGAAACGGAAGCACGTTGACATCGAATGGGGGAACGAAGAGCCATCCAGTAAGTGTGGCACGTGCAGTGCGTTTGTGGGGTTAGAGAGGGGGTTTGTTGTTTAAATAACAATTTCTTTGCAGAGTCCAGAGAAATGTTTCTTCCACAGTCCATGTAAATGTTCCTTACAGACAGCCATATAAATATTCCTCACAGACAAGTCCATAACAATGTTCCTTACATACAGGGTGCTAACAATGTTCCTTCCAGACAGAGTCCATAAGAGTGTTCTTTGCAGACAGCCCATATAAAATGTTCCTTACAAAAATTCCATATAAATGTTCTTGCAGACACCATAACTATGTTCCTTCCACAGAGTCCATAAGTGTTCCTTACAAACAGAGTCCATAACTATGTTCCTTACAGACAGAGTCCATAACTATATTTCCTTACAAGACAGCCCATATAAATGCTCCTTACAGACAGTCCATCTAAATGTTCCTTCCAGCAGTGCATATAAAAGTTCCTTACATACTCCCATACAAATGTTCCTCACAGAGAGTCATATGAATGTTCCTTACAGCCAGTCCTATAAATGTTCCTTACAGACAGCTCATACAAATGCTCCTTATAGACAGTCCATAACTATGTTCTTTACATACAGTCCATCGAAATATTCCTTACAGAGTCCATCACAATGTTGATTACAGACAGAGCCCATAACTGTTCCTTACAGACAGTCCATATAAATGTTCCTTTCAGACAGAGTCCATAATAATGTTCTTTACAAATGGAGTCCATAACTATGTTCCTTACTGACAGAGTCCATAACTATATTCCTTACAGACAGCCCATATAAATGTGCCATTACAGACAGTCCATACAAATGTTCCAGACAGTCCATATAAAAGTTCTTACATACAGCCCATATAAATGTTCCTCACAGAGAGTCCATATGAAATGTTCCTTACAGCCAGTCCATAACAATGTTTCCTACAGACAGCTCATATAAATGTTCCTTACAGACAGTCCATACTATGTTCCTTACATACAGTCCATAACAATGTCCTTTCAGACAGTCCATATAAATGTTCCTTAAATACAGTCCATAACAATGTTCCTTGCAAACAGTCATAACTATTTTCCTTACAGACAGTCCATAACAATGTTCCTTCCATACACTCCATAATGTTCTTTCAGACAGTCCATGGGAAATATTCCTTACAGACAGAGTCCATTACAATGTTGATTACAGACAGAGCCCATAACTGCTCCGTACAGACACAGTCCATATAAATGTTCCTTTCAGAGTGAGTCCATAATAATGTTCCTTACAAATGGAGTCCATAACTATGTTCCTTACAAACAAGGCCAAAACATGTTCATTGTAGACAGATCTACAACTATGTTCCGAACAGACAAAGCCCTGAAACATAACAACAAAACACACAAACACACATGGCCTCGTTATCACTGTGAATCACTTTGCTTGGTTCATGCTAACAACATACTGTACTTAAATATAAATTTAAACACATCATTTATAAACATAAATGGAATTGACGACTCTGATCAGGCAATACTTCAGGGCGAGAACCAAACAATAATAAAATAATACTAACATAATACCATCGTTAACATTCCAAAATGCTGTTTAATATAAAATAAAGTTCCTTGCTGGTAAAGTGTATTACTTTTGATCATCAATGCACAGTCAATTAACTTACCATGTTGACAGGGGCTTGAGATTAGGACTCAGGGATCCCAAAGTCAGCCACCGTTAACCATGAAGCCAACAGAAGATTATCTCTGTGTTTTAAATTGTTTAATACTTCCTGTTCAGTTGACTTTGGGGATGTTGAGAGATTGGTATTGTTGGACTGGATGTGCGCTTAACATTTACGTTTGTTTGTGTTGTAGTCCACAATACGTTCTTATTTTTTTTCCGAATTAAAACAATTAATGTTCGTTCTAATCTATATTATTTTTGGGTTGCATGCATTAGTCCAGAGCAAAGGACTCCTCTTGGAATCACCAGTCATAGCTTCAGCAGATTAGTGATGGTCGGGGCATAAAGTTCATCATGAGTTTGAGAGGGGAACAATGAGGAGAAAAGAAGAAGAAAGAATGGTCATTCCGTGCTCAATCACCAAATTCAAAAACCTCCCGCAGCTCACCCTTCCAGATATTTGCTGGAAAAAAAATTAAATGTTAGATACTATATGGGCGTCTAACCAACCAGCAAAAGATTTAGCTTCTCAATTCCTCATAGTTTAAAATATCTATTCTTCTGCAGACCTTTGAAATTTTGCCCTTAAAAAATAGCCAAATGTGAAAACACATTTTTTTTTTCAACTTCAAGGGCATATAATTTTTATAATGGGACTCCTCTAGAATAGTAATAAATTGCAAATCTTTACTAATTTGCATCCCAAATTTTTCAATTAGCTATCATAGCTCAGGGGAGCATATTTTCTTCACTCTATAGGAAGCTAAAAATGGCTTTGGCCAAAACGAGCTAAAAATAAGGTGAAACTATAGGGGCCCCTTGAAAATATGGAAAACTAGAATCTTTTTTCCTCAATCAACACAGTATTATATAGGGCTCGTATTCTATCATAGATACATTTTGTTAGGATATACGTTAGGTATGAAATTAAAAAACTTTACCATTAAGCCCTTGCCTTCCGAGTGCTCTAAAGATGGACCAATTTTTCCCCTGTTGACCAGTGTGCTAGTCTTTAGCGATGGTAATTTTTTTTTCTAAAGATTGCCTCATTATAAACTGTGCTCTACTGACCGAATAATTTTATCTAACGCCCATGCCTTACATAGTTATAAAGATAAATTTTTATTACATGCACTTTTGTAATAATTATCACTTTTTTCAATATTCATAGCTTATAAATATTCTGAAACTGAACACTCTAGCAAAAATGATACTGCGTACTATTATAAACTGGCATTGAAATTTAATGATCTGTTATCAACATGCCTGCTAAATGCAATGTTTCTAGCTTCGTGTGAAAGTTGAAAATGCCCTTGACCAAAATGGTGATATGCAGGCGCATTAACTGGGTATGTAACCAAACTTAGATATTCTTCCTCAATAAATTAAAAATGTATAAGACATTTTTTTTATTCAAAATAAATAGTTTGTAATGATCGTATAATCCAAACATAATGCTTGGGTTTTAATTTTAAAAAACATTGTCTTACAATTCTAGATTTGAAGTCATTAGTATATACATACACACTAATTGGAGTAATGTGTCTTGTCACAAACACTAGGGAGCATTCCAGTCAACCTGTCTGTCTTGCTTTGTCTGTTTGGGACACAAAGACGAGGAGAAGTAAAGTATAATCTTGACAGAAAAACCTGGCCAGTGGGCAGCAAGTTTGACAAGTAGATGTACTGTTGTGAACCAAATTAGACCAGGTAGTGTCAACAGACCATATTTAAGAGGAAGTTTGGTAAACAAGTTGCTGCTTTGTAGAAGAGTTCAAAAGAATCTGATTTCATGGAGATCAGGACATTACTTTCAGTTCAAAGACTAGTCATTTGCCTACATCTATGATCCAAATTTCTTCTTTGTGACATCACAAGGAAATCCAACCAAAATTGCAACGGAGCATGATGACCTTGAGAAGCGACTTCAAGGCAGCAAACCATTCTGGTACACGGTCACATCCCATGTTCCTGACAATCTCCTTCAACACGTTCTGAGACTTGAGAAGGGTTCTTCTGATGCTGTATATCACAGTACACAGGACTCGGAAACCCACAAAGCTCCATCTGTCCCAGTTATTAGGTCCCACACCCTAACTGAACGCGATGTATACCAGGGCTGGGAAAATATTGCTTGTGTGTTGAGCAGAAAATGGTACATTGGAACATTTGTCACAAAATAAATATAAAATGATGTGTTGTGAACTTCATGAAGCAGGAGAGGGTAACACTATCTCATGGCCTCAGAAAAAAAGAAATACCATTCTGGGTTCCATACTCGACATTCGTGTGGTCTTGAGCGCCCTGACATAAAAATCTTGGTGGACCTCAGTACCAACTCACAGCATGACTTAATGCTATGTTAAAGACCTGTTTTCTAACGTTGTAAAAATTCTGTGCTCTGGAGTGCTAGTATATCAGATAATGAATGTATAAAAGAGTTTTCTAAAGGTATAACAAATTCCTAATATCATCTGTCTCTGTATATCTGTAAATAAAAAAGCTGCTACTCAATTAATCAAATTGTTCTATTTATAATTTGCAATCATTAGCATGTACTTATGATATAAATGAACATCCTTATACTAGATGTCTAACAAGAAAGGCATATTTACTCGCTCGCCACCCCTCAAAGTTTACCTTTTTTATGTACCAAGTGGCCAATTGCATATTTGGCTTCCTAAAACTAGGAGTATGTGTCTTTCTACGAGACATTCTGATGCCACAATCTGAAATTGCTATACCAGTTTAATAAATCTGCAGATAACTCTTCTGATACGTTTCCATTTAAGATTTGAAATTGCTGAATCATGAAATAAATAATAATTAGTAAAAAAGACGTGCATGTAAATAAAATTGTATTTATTTTGAAAGCTCGATGGGCGATTAGATGAAATTATCGGTCAGTAACATTCTTTATATGAGGCATCTTAGGAAAAAAAATGAATATCCTAAACCCCTCGCCACATCGTGCAAAACCAGGGACAAAATTGTCCATTTAGAGCCCTCTGGAGGCAAGGGGCTTATCTTTAAAACTTTATAATTTCATCACGTAACTGTATTTATCCAGCACAAAATGTCATTTATGGAAGATAATGACCCTATAACCACTGTTTATGAGGAAAAAAATTCTAAGTTGCATTCCATATTTCAGGAGGGCTTCCTATCGTTTCACCTCTATATAGACTCGTTTTGGCAAAAAGCCATTTTTTTGGGGGTACCAGCCGGCGTCCAACAATGGGCATTCCTCTTTCTCCACCACACTCAGCTAGCGGCATGTCCTCTCCCCCATGGATGTCCAAATGCCGCTTGGGGATTATCCGTGCTCTTCTCCGTTTAAATGTCTGAACGCCAAGCAAGGAAGCAGCACGCACCATTTAATTGTTACTGTTTGGGCATTGACTCACGGCCGCGGTTTAAAGTGGATATCTCACATGACATCACCGAGGTCTGGTGGCTTCGAGTGTGTAATTTCTCATTTTCACACCAGCTGCTATCCTTTGTGGTGTTACACATTTTACTTGCGCAGGAAGAAGATGGATGAAGATGAAGATGGACTTTTGAAGGTGAAGAAGTGGAAGGAAAGTTGCAAGAAGAAAAACAGAGGATCGAGGAAGAATGAAGAAACAAAAAGCCAAAAAGAAACACAGGATGGAAGAAAAAATACTATAAAATGGTTAAAAACAATTCCTGATTTAATTTAAACGATAATAGTCATTGAATAACCTTTCATTCCTATCACCCTCTGTACTCACTCTTTCAGAGCTCACACTAAACACTTTATCCGTCAACTGCTTTCGAGATATTCATCAAACCGTGTGCCGTGCACCGTTTGGATTGTGGGAGTGGAGACCAATGTTCTTGTGTTTTCCATTTGTTTGCTCTTTGCCATTTATCTCGAATGTGCAGAGGACAAGCCCGTTGGCTTTCACAACAACCCGCCGTGCCTCGGAAACGGAAGCCGTTGAACATTCGAATGGTGGAAAGAAGAAGCCATGGTAAAGCATGTGAGCAGGTGCTCAGGTCGCGTTTAGGGGGGTGAGAGAGGGGGTTGTTGTTTTAAAATAACAATTTTTTCTTCTTGCATGGAGAGTCCAGAAAATGTTTCTTCTCAGACAGTCCATAACAATGGTTCTTCCTACTCCTATAACAATGTTTCTTCCAGACACTCCATAACAATGTTTCTTCCAGACACTCTTCATAACCATTTTCTTCCAGACACTCCATAACTCAATGTTTGCTTCCAGACATCTCATTTACAATGTTTCTTTTCAGACAGTCAATTAACAATGTTTTCTTGACAGGGACACAGTCCATAACAATGTTTTTCTTCCAGGTACAGTCTGATAACAATGTTCTTCCAGACAGTCCATAACAATGTTTCTTCCAGACAGTCGATTAACAATTTTCTTACAGGACAGTTCCATAACAATGTTTCTTCCAGACAGTCGATAACATGTTTCTTCCAGGACAGGTCCATAAAAATGTTTCTTTCAGACAGGTCGATAACAATGTTTCTTCCAGGACAGTCCATAACAATGTTTCTTTCCAGACACCCATAACCAATGTTTTTCCAGACACTCCATAACAATGTTTTTTCCAGGACAACTCCATTAACAATGTTTCTTCCAGACACTCCATTATTCAATGTTTCTTCCAGAACGTCCATATACAATGTTTCTTTCAGACAGTCGATAACAATTGTTCTACAGGACAGTTCGATAACAATGTTTCTTCCAGACAGTCGATACAATGTTTTCTTCCAGGGACAGTCCATAACAATGTTTCTTTCAGACAGTCGATAACAATGTTTCCTGACAGACAGTCCATAACAAATGTTTTTTCCAGACAGTCGATAACAATGTTTCTATCCAGGACAGTCCATCAACAATGTTCTTTCAGACAGTGCGATAACAATGTCTGACAGACAGTCACATAACAATGTTTTCTTCCCAGACACTCCATAACAATGTTTCTTCCAGACAGCCATAACAATGTTTCTTTCAGACAGTCCATAAACAATGTTTTCTGACAGACAAGTCCATAACAATGTTTCTTCCAGACAGTGATAACAATGTTTCTTCAGCACAGTCGATAACTATATGTTTCTTTCCAGACTAGTCCATAACAATGTTTCTTCCGACAGTCCATAACAATGTTTCTTCAGACAGTCCATAAACAATGTTTTCTTCCAGACAGTCGCATTAAAACAATGTTTCTACAGACAGTCCATAAACAATGTTTCTTCCAGACAGTCGTATAACAATGTTTCTGACAGACAGTCCATAACAATGTTTTCTTACAGGACAGTCCATAACTAATGTTCCTTTACAGACAATTGTCCATATGAAATGTTCCTTACAGAGGCCATATAATGTTCCTTACAGACAGCCCTATACTTATGTTCCTTACAGACTCAGTCCATAACGATGTTCCTTACATGACAGAGCCCATAATAATGTTCCTTACAGGACAGAGCCCATAACTTATGTTCCTTACAGACCAACCCGTAACTATGTTTCCTTACAGACAGTCCCATAACCTATGTTCTTACAGACAGAGTGCCTATTAATAATGTTCCCTTACAGGACAGGAGCCCATAAACTATGTTCCTTCAGACAGAGTCCATAATTAATGTTCCTTACAGACAGTCCATATGATGTTCCTTTACAGGACATACCCCATATGAACTTGTTCCTACAGACATAGCCCATAACTATGTTCCTTTACAGTACAGTCGTATGGAATGCTTCCTTACAGGACAGTCCATAAACTATGTTCCCTATACAGACAGCCCATAACAATGTTTTCTTTTCAGACATCCAAGATAAATATTCCTTACAGACAGCTCCTAATTACAATGTTGATTTCAGACAGAGCCCATAACTATGTTCCTTACAGACAGTCCTATAACAATGTTTCCTTGCAGACAGGTCCATAATAATGTTCTTACAAATTAGAGTCCATAACTATGTTCCTTACAAAAACAAGGCCAAAAACAACGTTCATTGTCTGACAGAGTCCACAACTGTTCTCCGACAGACAAAAGCCCTGAATTAACAACAAAACACACAAAACACCCACAGTGCCTCGTTATCACTGTGATCACTTTTGCTGTGTCATGATAAACAAACAAACTTGTACGTTTAAATGATAAATTGAACACTATCAGTGTAAAACATTAAATGCGAATCGACGACTCTGATTCAAGGCAATATACTTCCACGGCCAAGAGCAAACCAATAATAAAATAATACTTACAATAATACCATAAGTCTTACTGACAGAGTCCATAACTATATTCCTTACAGACAGCCCATATAAATGTGCCTTACAGACAGTCCATGCAAATGTTCCAGACAGTCCATATAAAAGTTCCTTACATAAAGCCCATATAAATGTTCCTCACAGAGAGTCCATATGAATGTTCCTTACAGCCAGTCCATATAAATGTTTCCATTTATACAGACCAGCTCATATAAATGTTCCTTAGCAGACAAGTCCATAACTATGTTTCCTTACATACAGTCCATAACAATGTTCCTTTCAGACAGTCCATATAAATGTTCCTTAAATACAGTCCATAACAATGTTCCTTGCAAAGTCCATAACTATGTTCCTTCAGACAGTCCATAACAATGTTCCTTCCCATACACTCCATAATGTTTCTTTCAGACAGTCCATGGGAAATATTCCTTACAGAACAGAGTCCATTACAATGTTGATTACAGACAGAGCCATAACTGCTCCGTACAGACAACGTCCATATAATGTTCTTTCAGAGTGAGTCCATAATAATGTTCCTTACAAATGGAGTCCATAACTATTTCCTTACAAAACAAGGCCAAAACAATGTTCATTGTAGACAGAGTCTACAACTATGTTCCGACAGACAAAGCCCTGAAACATAACAACAAAAACACACAAACACACAGTGCCCTCGTTATCACTGTGAATCACTTTGCTGGTCATGCTAACAACATACTGTACGTTAAATGATAAATTAAACACATCATTATATACATAGATGGAATTGACGACTCTGATCAGGCAAATACTTCACGGCCGAGAACCAAACAATAATAAAATAATACTAAACGTCAACTACCCCTTCATACAACCCTTCCGTAGCAACCCCCCCAAAAAAACCAACCTACCCTCCAGAGACGGCTCGGGAATTTATGGACCTCCCTCAACGGGCGCTCGCCTCGAACCAGCTCTCACCCTACCCCGCCCACACATCTGGAGCAGGCTTCCCATGGGACTCGCCCCCTTTCCGGCGCGGTTTCGGCCCCTGCGCCGAAACCCCAACCCACTCTTTCCGACGCGGTTCGTACTTGTCAAGCAACAGTATCATATGTTGCCAAAGCGTCGTCACGCTTGAAAGACGTACAATCGTTTTGCAGTCGCAGGAACCCGGAACCCGCAGAGAATCGTGCCTGATGGACGTCACGGTGCCGAAGGGCAGCCGTGTCGGTGGTGGGTCGTGATGCGCCGAGGGGTCATGGCAGATGCGCATGCGTGTTAGATGTAATAACCTTAACCTTAAGGAATCCGCACACACCCTTTGGATTCTCCCACTAACACAAAGCGAAGGTCTCTATCTTCACATGTTACTAACGTCCATAACTAACTTTTGGACCTGTATGTGAATCACCATGTCTCCAGATTCATAACAAATTAATGAACTCTGTCTGCAGCAACATGTATTAGGACTCAATTGTCTGTAGGCAACCAATAGTTATGACTCCTGTCTGAAAGAACCATAGCTATAGACTGTCCTCAAGAACATAGTTAGGACCTGTCTGCAAGCGAATATAGTTATGCACTCTGTAAGTAATAGTCGGACCTCTTAAGGAATATAGTTGTGCGTCACTCTCTGGTAAGAATTAGTTATGGACTCTGTAGTAAATAATGTGGACCTCTTCTAAGCGAATACATAGTTATGGCACGTCTCAAGCGAGAACTATAGTATGGAACCTCTGTAAGTAATATAGTGTGACTCTCTAAGAATTATAGTTGTGGACTCTCCTGTCAAGGAATAAGTGCGGTGACTCTAACGGATAATTATGGGCTCTCCTTAAGGAATATGTTAGGGACTCCTGTAGCGAACATAGCTTACGACTCCTTGAAAATACGTAAACGTCTTAAGGAACACTAGTTATTTATCTGTATGACGAGGACACCAGTTAAGACTCGTATGTAAGAGACATAGATTATGGACACGTCTGTAAGCCGAACATCGTTATGGACTCCTTAAGGAATAGTTAGACGTCTGTAAGAAGCATCGTTTATGATCTGTTACACGAACACTATTCATGACTTCTGTAAGGAAAATAGTATTACTCGTCTGAAAGAACTTATAGTCATATCAGAACTTTCTGTAAATGTAACATAGGTATGGACCGGCTGCAAGGCAATATAGTTATGGACTCTGTACAGTAATATGTGTTGACTCTTAAGGATATAGTTTGGACTCTCTGTAAGGAATACTCGTTTATGGACTCGTAATAATAATTGTGACTCTCTAAGGAACATCTTATGCGACGTCGCAAGCATAGTAGCGACTGCTGTAAGTAATATAGTTTGGACTCTCTAAGAACTATATTAGGACGGTCGCCAAGACATATATGTATACTCTTTAAGTAATATAGTTGTGGACCGCTCTAAGGATATATAGTTTGTGACCTCTCCTGTACAGGAATATAGTTATCGACTCTGTAAGGAATATAGATATGGACTCTCTGTAAGAATTATAGTTATCGGACTCGTAAGAACATAGTTACGCGCACTCTCGTGAGGCAATAGTTATGGCGACCTCCTGTAAGGAACATATTAGTATCTCAGTAATGCAACAGAACAGTTACTGAACGGTCTGTAAGGAGAACTAGGTGATGGGCAGTCTGTAAGAACCATCGTTATGGACTCTGTAAGGAATATATTATGGACTCTCTGTAAGCCATATAGTTAGAACTCCCTCTAAGAACTATAGTATGACCTCTGAAGGAATAATACTTTATGGACTCCTCTGTCAAGTAACTATAGTTATGACATGTAAGGCCATTCATAGTTTATGACCTCTGACGACACTATATTCATGGACTCTCTGTAAGGAATCACTAGTTATTGGACATTATTGTAAGAATATAGTTATGACTCTCTTAGGAAAGTTATGACTATCTGTAAGCGAACTATAGTAACCACTCTCTGAAGGACTATATTATTGACTCTCTGTAAGGGAATATATTATGGACTCTCTAGTAAGGAATATAGTTGTGACTCTGAAGAATAACGTTATGACTCTCCGTAAGAAATAGTGTGGACTCTCTGTAAGAATATAGTCTTGACTCTCTGTAACAATCTACGTGGACTCTGTAACGGAATATAGTGTGCGGACTCCTCTTCTGTAAGGAATAATAGTTTGACCTGTAAGAATATAGCTATGCGGCAGCTCTCGTAAGGAATATCATGGACTCCTCTGTACAGAATATAAGGTGGACTCTCAGGATATACGTCTGTGATCCTCTTGTAAGGTAATACTAGTTACTGCTTCCTGTAGAAATAGTTAGGACCTCTGACAGGAACCTATAGTTATCGGACTCTGTAAGAATATATTGGAGTCTCTTAAGGACACCTATAGTTATGACTCCTCGTAAGGAAATATAGTTTGCTTGACTGACTGCAGAAACATAGTTACTGAAATGTCTGGAAGCAAAACATTTCTCTTGGCTCCTGACAAATTGTTATTTAACCAACAAACCCCCTCTCACCCCCACACACGCTTACCTGACCGCCACCTTAGCATGGCGCTTTGTTTTCCCCCCTTTGCTGTCAACGGGCTTCCGATTTGGAGCACGGCGTGGTGTTGCTGAGCCACCGTGCTGCTCCTCTGCCACACTCGAGATCTATCGGCAAAAGCGCAAAAACAACCAGGACAACACAAGACACACTCCTGTCTCACTTCGCACCAATCTCAATGCTGCATGGCCACACTCGTTGCATGAATTCCCGGCAAACGTTGACCCATAAGTAAGCAGTGTAACGCTGCTGACAGAGTGAGCTACAAAAAGTAAGAATCGCCATGACAAAGGTGAATCTCAAATGAAATATCATCTTCAATAAATCAGGAATTCGTTCTACCATCATTCTGTCTGCTCTTCCATCCTTGTTTGGTTTCTTGATATTCGTTTCTTCCAATTCTCCTCATCCTCTTTTTCTTCTTGCAACTTTCCTCTCAATTTCTTATCCATCTTCAAACACCCTCCTCTCTTCATAACCTCTCTCTTCCTGCACCAGTATAAATGTGTACACACCACAACGCACTGCAGCTGGTCGACAGAAGAGAACATTACACCTCGAGCACGCAGACTCCGGTGATGTCAATGCTTAGAACGCCACTTTAAACCGCCGGCCCCGGTCATGCCAAATACTTTAAAATGTACTGCCTGCTTCCCTTGGCTTTGGTGTTCTGCATTTAAAAGAGCGGAGAGCACCGACCAATCCCCAGCGGCTGGCATCCATGCGGAGCGAGTGACAATGCCCTGCTGAGCGTGTGCGTGAAATGGAGGGCGCCATTTGTACTCACGCTAGATTCACCACAGAGTGCCTGGCGAAGTGATGCCACCTCCCCCAAGCTCATGGCACTGATCGCATAAGTGTTGACGTTTGTCTTTTGTCAGATGTCATCGCGTTAGTGAGTGGCGCCTCCAATACGACCTCGACCTTGTATCATGAGCTCATAGGCAACACCCATGACTGGAGGTGATGAGTACGGGTAAAAACACTGGGCCGCACCATTCAAATGGTCACACAATGATCATGCTCCACAAACTCCGCAGAGTGAAACATAAGCATTTAAAGCCACAAACTTCGATTTTCGAAGGCATTTTCTGAACTACCAAGACTTAAAATGATGCAAACTACTCGTAAAGCTCCACATCGGAGATCTCTTAAGATGCCCAATTTGACTTCTTCTTTTCTCAGTGTTCTCCCCTCGCAAACAATGATGCAACTTTAGCCCGACCGACCTCAATAACTCTGAAGCTATGACGTATTCTACCGAGGAAGTTCCTTTGTCTTGACTAATGCTGCAACCCAAAATAATAATAAATTATAAAACATTAATCGTTTTATTTGCGGGAAAAAAAGAATATAAGTGAATGCTGAGCTCAAGCCAAACAACCAGGATCGTGAGTCGGGTGGGGGGAATGACAGCGGTTTAGTAACGAACCATTCCACAGAGCCAATACATCTCAAAACCACTCCCCCAAATGAACCTGAAGAAAAGGAATAAAACAATGTAACAACAGAGATATCTGTTGTGGCTTCCATGAGCTCAGGTGGATGACTGTGCGACCCTGCAGTCTTAATCTCAAGCCGCCTGCACACTGCGTAACTTAATGCAGTTGAGCAGGTGATGATCAAAAGTTATCATCAATTACCAGCAAGAACTTTATTTATTATAAACGCATCATTTTGAATGTTTAACTATCGTATTTTACAGTA
>JAXMNL010001254.1:6308-20180 GCA_035128595.1 Eptatretus atami
CTGCCTGCTTGATTGGGTTGTTTATTCAACGCTTTACTGACAAGGGCATTAAATCTGTCGCAAGATCTTCTCAGCCCAAACGGCAGCTGATCGGAGCTGATGCATGGCAAGCCTGTCGTGTGCGATCCTCTCGAATCGTGGCACGATATTATGTAGTGGCTTTGGACATACACACGCTTGCACCTGCTTGGGAGCAGGACCACCAAAGCAATGAACAAAATGCACATTGAATACCTTCTCTCTTACCTTTCCTGAAACTCGTATGTGCTTTTTCTCTTGGCCAGCCCTCTTCCTTGTCCCACTTTTAACGTAGGCTTCAATGGCCTTTCCCAAACAAAAAGACCTTTATTTGGTTGTGTAAAATTTCTTTCGCAACGGCAAATAACACAGCAGAAGGTTCAATGGAGAGACCTCTTACTCGTTTTCTCCCCTTATTTTCCTAACTGGAAAGGTTTTTATACCCTCCTGTACCACCATGACATGGCGACCTCAATGGAGACTAGTACACTGGACCTTCCTTCTAATCACTTGTTACACCGTTTTTCAAATCTGCTTGTAGTTAATGTCCTTTTTGTAAGAAATTGAAACCTTTTTCACATCGATGTTGAATGCCAACGGTTGGCACCTTTATTTATTTACTTCGGAATTGTTTTGTGAGGTTTTGGTTTTGTTTTTAACACTTGTGTGTCATCTTACGGATTGGATATCCCACACAAAAATTCCAATACTGTGTGAGCAATTTTCCTGCTTTGCTCAGCAAAGATGGCAGTATATAAGTCAAGGAAAGAAACTTGATGGTGTTGGAGTAAATGATGAAAGATGCTTCGTTTTTGTTCCAAAACCTTTTAATAAGACGTGTTATAATTGGATTTTGCTTTCTTTTCAGTAACTGGAAGATTATTCACAGTTCGAATCAAAATGGTGTATAAAAGAAGTTATTGCAAAGTCCGAGAGGAATGTTTATCCTTTTGTGAAATGTTTCGTATTATAATCCACCCGATTCATCCTTTCCTTTCTTTCAGAGAAATTGTTTCTTGGTTTCTTTCTTTCTCTGAATAGAAAATGTAACTCCCATTTGGGGCTTTCTTTTCTATTTTTATATTTAAAAGATACAAAGTCTCTCTCTCTCTCTCTCTCCTCCTCTCTTCTCTCTCTCTCTCTCTCCTCTCTCTCTCTCTCTCTCTCTCCCTTCGCTCTCTCTCTCCTCTCTCTCCTCTCTCTATCTCCTTCTCTCTCTCTCTCTCTCTTCCTTTCTCTCTTCTCCTCTCTCCTCTCTCCTTCTCTCTCCACCTTCTCTCTATCTCCTTCTCTCTCCTTCTCCTCTCTTCTCCTTCCTCTCTCTCTCCTCCTCTCTCTCCTTCTCTCTCCTTCTCTCTCTCTCCTTCTCTCTCCTCTCTCACCTTCTCTCTCCTCTCTCCTTCTCTCCTCTCACCATTCTCTCTCTCACCTTCTCTCCTCTCCTTCTCTCTCTCTCTCTCTCTCTCTCTCTCTCCTTCTCTCCTCTCCCTTCTCTCTCTCCGCCTTCTCTCTCTCTCGCCCTCTCTCTCTCCTCTCTCCCTCTCTCTCTCTCTCTCTCTCTCTCTCTCTCTCTCTCCTCTCTCTCGCCTTCTCTCTCCTCTCTCTCACCTTCTCTCTCTCTCTCTCTTCGCCCTTCTCTCTCTCTCTCTCTCTCTCTCTCTCTCTCTCTCTCTCTCTCTCTCTCTCTCTCTCTCTTCTTCTTCCTCTCCGCCTCTCTCTCTCTCGCCTTCTCTCTCTCTCTCTCTCTCTCTCTCTCTCTCTCTCTCTCTCTCTCTCTCTCTCTCTCTCTCTCTCCCTTCTCTCCTCTCTCTCTCTCTCTCTCGCCTTCTCTCTCTCTCTCTCTCTTTCTCTCTCTCTCTCTCACCTTTCTCTTTCTCTTCTCTCTCTCTCCCTTCTCTCTCTCTCCCTTTCTTCTCCCTCCTCTCTCCCCCTCCCCCTCTCCGTCTCCATCTCCGTCTCTCTCTCTCTCTCTCTCTCTCTCTCTCTCTCCTCTCTCTCTCTCTCTCTCTCTCTCTCTCTCTCCTCCCACTTTGCACAGCTGTTGCTCGCTTGGCACGCGCGTGCAATCGCGAAGACCTGTTGCTCAGTTCCTGGCGGTACGCGCGGAGCCTGTGTTGCTTTCTCCTTTCCCTCTTCTCATCGTCTAAATGTTTTAGTTTTGTTTTCTCTTGACCTCCTTTCTCCTTGTTTTTCTTTTTATTGAGCGAGAGAGAAAAGAGAGCGCGCACGGTAGGTGGTGTTCGGGTTTCTCAGACCCCTCCCGGTTTTGAGGCCTGGTTTCCATCCGACGTGTTTTGTTAGTTTTTGCCAACGCTTTGGCTCCTTAAACGATTCTTGGACCTCGTCCATATTATTATCATTAGTACTATTATTTCTCCAGTCGCCAGCGTCGTTGTGTATCGTTTTTATTTTATATTTTATTTTTTCTTGCTATCATCGCTCCTGTTCTATTTTTATTTATATTATATATTATATATTTATACATGTATATATATTCTACTCTCCTTGTTTTTCCTTTTGGAGTTTGAGAGTGAGTGAGTGCACTCAGTTCACGGTGTCTTTTTTTACCCCGAGGCATTGAGTGTTATTGCGCCTAAATCAGGCGACCGTTGAGCTGTTAGAGTCTTTAAGTCGGAAAAATGGGTTTTCGTGTACACCCACCCAAAATCTCAGTTGAAAAAGTTGTTTTGTGTGTCGGAAAATTAATCGCATGCATAGTGATATAGCTGCATCGAGAATGAATCAGCGTGTTGTTATCTTCGTCGCTAAAGAGGAAATAGTGGCACAGCTTTGGAGTCAGGACTGACTGTGGAGCGGATATATTCCTCTTCATATCACCCCTCGATGTTCCATCGATGAAGGACTCCTGTCAAATATTCCTCCCTTCATCAAAAACGAGCAGGTTAAAGCTGCTTTAGAACAGTATGGCACTGTTGTTTCAAAAATAACTTTCATTCCTGTTCGCTTTAAGGACCACAGTACAAAACATATTCTTTCCTTTCACGACGTCAACTATTTATTATTCCAAAGCCAAACATTTGTAGCGAGACGTGATGTTAAAAATTGAACATGAAAAGTTTACTTACCGCATCTTTGCTACATCACAGACTTTATGTGTTACAAATGTGGACAGTATGGTCACATGAAAAATGAATGCCCAAGGGGCGTTGAAAAAGAATCAAGTAAAGTTGAAAATTGTAAATGAACCTGAGGTCACTGGGGTGCCTACTGAGGCAGGGAAAATTCGAAAATCAAACAAATGGAAAAAATGAGTCTGGTGGGTGACACGAGGAAAACGAAGGCACCAAAGTGCAGTTTTAGTCGAACCTCTTCATACGCCGAAGCAGTCGCTGTGAAGAGGGTTTCACTCAATAGGAATGAGAGTAACCAAAATCCTTCAGATGTTTATGCCTGCCCTCTCGCATGTGATGACGAGGAGACTATGGAGCTTCAAAACACACCATCAGTAGATGTCCCAGGCGGAGACGAAACTTGTTCTGGACATACAGTAGGTAGTCATACACTGAAGCAGGATGTTCATTGGAATTGTGTCTAACACCCAAGAACCAACTGTTGAAACCATAGTCGTGCCTAATACCTCAGAACCAGCAGTTCAGACTACAGTAGAGCCTAATAACTCAGAGCCATCTGTCCAAACTATAGTTGTGCCTAACACCACAGAACAATCTCACCAAACTGTAATTGCACCGAGTACCATAGAACTGCCTGTCACATCTACAGCCACACCCATTACCCCAGTGACTTTGAAGCAGACACCTGAAAAGTTAGAAGGAAATCTGCTTCCTGAGGATTCCTTTTCGTGAAACCATTTCCAATGTCTGCTATATCTGTAAAGAAAAAGGAAGCTGAATTTTGAACATAGTCGTGTGATTCGATGATACTTGTTCAATATCAGATTCTTCTGAGTTGGATGGTGCAGCTGGAGATTCACAAGACTACAAGGGCTTAAATGCCCCTGCTCCTGCGAAGGTGATCAAGTCCTCCACAACACCTTTCGGAAAAAAATTAAACTCAACCGATTTTTTCCGGAACTCGTATAAATTTATGTTTACCGCATCCCTTATTACTAAAAATCCGGCAGCCTATGGCGCCAATGAATCCCAGGTACACAGATTGAGGAAATATGTAACTCTGGCAAGGAAAGAACTTCAGTAACCAGTACCCACCTATAAAATACTAAAATGGTTCTGTCTCTTGCTTGTTTAAACATAAATGGGCTGCGCCCCTATACATAAAACACATGTTTGACTGTTACTTGATCAAAAGCATGTTGATGTAGCTCTTCTTCAGGATGTGCGTTGTGGACCTACTTGTTCTGCAGAGTGGCAAACCACAATAAGGGGTTCTTGGTTTTTCATTCTCTTTGATTGCTGCAGTGCAGGAGTTGCTTTCTGGTTTCGATCAAGTCTTTCATCGGACCAAATTGTTTTTCACGAATTCATGCAAGGTCATTTGGGTTTGTGGTTTTTTCTTATCGAGGCTACAAAATCACACTATTAAATGCTTATGTCCCAAGTAATCCTGCAAAAAGAAACGAATATTTTTCCATTCTTGACGATTGTTTATCCCAGATTGATTTTAGTGGTCTCGTGTGCCTAGCTGGTGATTTTAATTGTACCTTGGAGCCAGCTCTGGACCGTAATGGCTCAGAACCTCACCCTGAGAGTGCAAAAGGTTTGCGACATTTAGCAAAGTATAATTTGGTTGATGGTTGGAGATTGCAGCACCCAAAGTTAAACAATATTCGTGGTGTCAAGCTTCCAATAACAGGGTATCGTTTGCTCGCTTAGATAGATTTTATGTTAATAATGATTTTCGGAACTTCATATTGTCTCGGCAATTTCTCCCTCTGGCTTTTCGATCACCACCTGTTCTTTAAATTAACTTTCCCTATCTTCAACGTAGGAGTGCCTATTGGGCTCTAAATGTTAGTCTTTGGAAGACATGGTTTTTTGCAATGCTTTTAGAATCTTTTGGACTTCTCTTTACGGAAGGAAAAATACTTTTCATAGCAAGCTACAATGGTGGATATTGTAAAAATCCACATCAAATCTTTTGTCAGCAGTATAAACTTCATACTCTCGGGATAGTCTTTCGAGGATAACAATTCCAGAAAAAGGGTTTTAGAATTGCAAAGAATCCTCTTGAGTTGAACAGAAATCAAGGATTACGTAAAGAATTTATAACAAAAAAAGAGCTTCTTCACAGTCTTGTCAATGAAAGGGCTAAAGGGGCTTTAGTGCGGCTTAAGATTAAAAATTTGAGTCTTTTTGACACTTCATCAAAGTTTTTCTTCTCTTTGGAAAGAAAACTAAAGCACAACAACAACTATTATCTGTACAATCACCTGAAGGAGGTAGGATAGTAAGTGAACCTAAGATGATTTTTCTTCTTTTATTCTGGTGCAAAAAGATTGATTGAATGTTGCAAAAGCTTTTATTGAACCTTTACCTAAGTTGTCTGAGTCGCAGCGAGCCTCTTTGGAGAGTTCCATCACGCTGGAGGAGTTGGGTCTTGCTCTTTCCAGTATGGCATCCGGGAAAGCTCCTGGTCTGGATGGAATCCCCTGTGAATTCTACAAAACCTTTTGGGACATTATCGGACCCGAACTTTTGGAAGTACTCAAGGAAAGTTTTCAAGTTGGGGAGCTCCCCCTAAGTTTCCGGCGAGCTGTTGTTTCCTTGTTACCAAAGAAGGGAGACACCCAGTTACTCAGAAATTGGCGTCCTGTCTCCTTACTGACCACGACTACAAGATTTTTTCAAAGGTCCTTGCCTCTCGCTTAAAATTGGTAGTCCAATCTTTGGTGCATCCTGATCAAACCTGTTGTGTGCCTGGACGATCAATATATGACAATCTTGGCGCTGTTCATGACATTTTTGATGTGTGTGATTTCTGCATAAAAGTACTGGCTTAATCTTTATGATCAAGAGCATGCCTTTGATAGTATAGATCATAGTTATCTATTTGCTATCCTAAAGGGTTTTGGTTTTGGTCGTATTTTTGTATCATATATATTCAGTTGTTGTATCACAATATTATAGTTTATTCAAAATAATAATGAGTTGATTCCTCCCTTTACTGTTACCAGAGGAATAAGGCAAGGGTGTCCCTTATCCGGACTCCTTTATGTTCTTTCCATTGAACCCCTTTTAGTTAAATTGCGTGAGAAGCTTGTGGGATTCTCTGTCGCTCCGGACATACCTGCTATAAAAGTTGTTGCTTATGCAGATGATATCTGCACTACAATTCAATGTCAAGAAGATGTATCTGAGCTACTTAAAACTATGAATAATTTTACCCTTGCTTGCTCAGCCAGAGTAAACTGGACAAAGAGTTATGCCTCCTTTTTTGGATTAGCAATGCATTTTTTCCTTCCCAACACTACCTAACAATTTATCCTGGAAGAATAAAGTGTTTACCATTTGGGTGTACACCTTGTGATGCTCAAAGTATTCAGAAAAACTGGGATGGACTAACAGACAAAGTCTACTCCAGACTTCAGAGATGGAGGGCCTTCTGTGCAAATTATCATATCATGGAAGAGTTTTGTTATTAACAATTTGGTCTCTTCCATCTTGTGGCACAGGTTTATTGTCTTGCAGCCACTGGTGGCTAATTAAAAATATTCAAAAACACTTGATCGATTTTTTCTGGGTGGTATGCACTGGCTTCGACCAGGTGTGCTCAGCCTTTCTCGTAATGAGGGGGTCAAGGGCTTTGTGACATCACCAGCAGGATCATGACTTTCCGCATTCTTTTTGTGAAAAGTTGCTTTATAACCACATGCCTTGGGAGAGTTTGACCCTTTGTTTGCTAAAGCAAGCGGGCCGGCTAGGATATGGCGTGAGCTTTTTGCTCGACCTCCTGAAGATCGACATGTCACCACTTCCTCTGTAAATGCAGAGTGGATCAATGCTTGGCAAGCTTTATCACTGCAACGTGAGGTCACTTCCTTTACGGCCTCGATGTTCTTAAATGAACCAGTTTTCTAAAACCCTGTTTAAAGGAATCCCATCCTCTAGGCTTTTGTGCAACATTTTGTGGGTCCAATATACTTCTTGTGCACAATGTGCTGGATTTTTCAAAAGAAGATGGAAATCTGGTCATGAAATCTCCACCATTACTGGGTTGAAATCAATTCGGATAATTGGTCAGCTTTTTCTGCTATCTTAAAGCATTAATGAGTTATGGGATGGGTTTCAGGACGTTTTTTGATATTGTGGATTTGCCCAATCAATATGCCTTCCCTGTTTTGCTTTTGGACTGGGATGGCAAATCTGTACCTTTAAATTCCATTGAGAAGGGGAACCTGTATTCCTTTTGTATTCAGTATATTTTGTCGATTCAGTTAAAAGTCCTTTTGGGATTCAATGGAAAGAACATTTGCCAACTTCTATCCTCTTGTTCCTGCATGGAGAGGTTTATATACCCCCAATTTCTAAACGTTCGGGCGACCTGCAATGGAGATTAGTGCATTGCATCCTCCCTTATAATATCTTATTGCACAAGTTTTCCAATGAGATCTCGGAATTGTGCCCTTTGTGAAAACAATGAAATGCTTTGTCATGCAATATGTAGATTGCATAAGACTTGTCCTCTTTTTCAGTTTTTGCATGATATTATTTTAAGATGGGTCTTTCTTTTTCCTTGTGAAATTTATTTTATGGTTCCCTATTTCTTCTAGTTACAATCTGAGATGTTGGCCAGGTTTTTGGTTGCTGAAGCAAAATGGCAATTTATAAGACAAGGAAAAGAAGGTGACTGCAGATGCTTGTTCTTGTGTTTTATTAACCTTTAGAACTTAGTTGTGTCTCGCATCCAGCTTGATTTCTTTTTCTGTTGCAAGTATGGGAGAATGCAGGATTTTGTTGACAAATGGTGTGTAAAAAGTTCTTTGCTCTGTTGTAAATGAATCACTGAGTTTCCTTTCTGATTTAAAATGTATGAATCAACCTAAAATGTTTTTTTTAATAATTGGTGTGTTCATCGGTTTTGGTAAAATAATTTTTCTACTTTATAAATACCTCTTGTTGTTTAAATATATTTGTTTGCTTTGCTGAAAAACGGTTAAGTGTTGTGCTGACTCCTTTGTCTCATTGTAACACCTTTTTATACTTTTGTAATAAAGAATATAAAACTAACTCTCTCTCTCTCTTCCTCTTCTCTCTCTCTCCTTCTCTCTCTCTCTCTTCTCTCTCTCTCTCTTCTCTCTTCTCTCTCTCTCTCTCTCTCTGTCCTTCTCTCTCTTCTCCCTTCTCTCTCTCTCTCTCTCCTTCTCTCTCCTCTGCCTTCTCTCTCTCTTCGCCTTCTCTCTCTCTCTCCCTTCTCTCTCGCTCTCTCGCCCTTCTCTCTGCTCTCTCTCCTCCTCTCTCTCTCTCTCTTCTCTCTCTCTCTCTCTCTCTCTCTCTCTTCTCTCTCTCTCCCTTCTTCTCTCCTCTTCTCTCTCTGCTCTCTCTCTCTCTCTCGCCTTCTCTCTCTCTCTCTCGCCTTCTCTCTCTCTCTCGCCTTCCTCTCTCTCTCCTTGCTCTTCTCTCTCTCCCTTCTCTCTCTCTCCCCTTCTCTCTCTCTCTCTCCTCTTCTCTCCTTCTCTCTCTCTCTCTTCTCTCTCTCTCCTCTCTCTCTTCTCTCTCTCCCTCTCTCTCTCTCTCTCTCCTCCCCCCTCTCCCCCTCTCTCGTCTCTCATCTCTCCTCGTCTCTCTCTCTCTCTCTCTCTCTCTCTCTCTCTCTCCTCCTCTCTCTCTCTCTCTCTCTCCTCTCTCCTCTCCCACTTTGCACAGCTGTGCTCGCTTGCACGCGCGTGCACAATCGCGAAGACCTGTTGCTCATTCCTGGCTGTACGCGCGGAGCTGTGTTGCTTTTTGCCTTTCCTCTTCCTCATCGTCCTAATGTTTTAGTTTTCGTTTTCTTCTACCTCCTTTCTCCTTGTTTTTCTCTTTCCATTGAGCGAGAGAGAGAAAGAGAGGGCACGGTAGGTGGTGTTCGGTGTTTCTCAAACCCTCCGAGTTATGAGGCCTGGTTCATCGACGGTTTTGTTGTTTTTTGCCAATGTTTGGCTCCTTTTACGATCTTGACCCGTCATTATTATCAGTACTATATATTTTCTCCAGTCGCCAGCGTCGCTTGTTGTTATTCGTTTTTATTTTATTATTTTTTTTTCTTGCTATCATCGCTCCCTGTTATTTATTTTATATTATATATTTATCATGTATATTATTCTACTCTCTCTTGTTTTCCTTTTTGAGTTTGAGAGTGAGTGAGTGCACATCAGTTCACCGGTGTCTTTTTTATACCCAGGCATGGAGTGTGTATTGGCCTAAATCATGGCGACCGTGAAGCGTGTTAGGAGTCTTAAGTCGGAAAAATGGTTTTCGTGTGTTAACACCACCTGAAAAATCTCGTTGAGGGAAATGTTTTGTTGTCGGAAAATTAATCGAGCATGCATAGGTAATAGCATGCATCGAGAATGAATCAGCGTGTTGTTATCTCGTCGCTATAAGAGAAATGTGGCACAGCTTGTGGCGTCAGGACTACTGTGGAGCGGTATATATTCCTTTCATTATCACCCCTCGATGTTTCATCGAATGAAGGTACTCTGTCAAATATTCCTCCCTCATCAAAAACGACAGGTTAAAGCTGCTTTTAAGAACAGTTATGGATGTTGTTTCAAAAATAACTTTCATTCCTGTTCGGCTTTAGAGACCACAGTACAAAACATATTCTTTCCTTTCGACGCGTCAACTAGTTATTATTCCAAAGGCCAAACATCTGTGAGCACGACGTGATGTTAAAAATTGAACATGAAAATTTACTTTACCGCATCTTTGCTACATCACAGACTTCGTGTGTTACAAATGTGGGACAGTATGGATAATGGGAAAAATGAATGCCAGGCGGCGTTTGAAAAAGAATCAAGTAAGTTGAAAATGTAAATGAACTCTGAAGTACTGGGTGCCTATGAGGCAGGGGAAATTTCTGAAATCAACAAATGGAAAAAATGAGTCTGGGTGACACGAGGAAAACGAGGCACCAAATGCAGTTTTAGTCGAACCTTCTTCATACCCGAAGGCAGTCGCTGTGGAGAGGGTTTCACTCAATAGCAATAGAGTAACAAATGCCTTCAGTGTTTATGCTGCCTCTCAGCATGTGATGACAGGAAGACTATGGAGTTCAAAACACAACCATCAGTAATTCCCAGGCGGAGACGAACTTTGTTCTGACTACAGTAGGTAGTCATACACTGAAGCGTGTTCATGGAGATTGTGGTCTAAACACCCAAGAACAACTGTGAACATAGTCGTGCCTAAATTACTCAGAACAGCAGTTCAGATAACAGTAGGCTTTAATAACCTTCGAAGGAGCCATTTCTGTTCACAAACTTAGTGTGCGTAACACACGACCAATCTCACCAGACTGTAGTGAGCACCGAGGTACCATAGAACTTGCACTGTCACATTCTACAGCCCACCCAGTTACCCAGTGATTATGAAGCAGACACCTGAAAAGTTAGAAGAATCTGCTTCTGAGGATTCTTTTTCGTGAAACCATTTCAATGTCTGCTATATCTTGTAAAAGAAAAAGGAGCTGAATTTGACACAGAGTCTGTGATTCGATGATACTATGTTCTATCAGACTTTCTGAAGTTGAGTGGTGAGCTGGAGATCAAAGACCACAAGGGCTTATTGCTCCTGCTCCTGCGAAGGTGATGCAAGTTCCTCCACAACACCTTTGGAAAAAATTAAACTAACACGATTCATTTCCGGAACTCGATAAAATTTATGTTTACGCATTCCTTATTACTAAAAATCCGGCAGCCTATGGCGCCAATGAATTCCCAGGTAACAGATTGAGGAATATATGTAACTCGGCAAGGAAAGAACTTCTAACCAGTACCACCTATAACAATACTAAATGGTTCTGTCTCTTGCTTGTTTAAACATAAATGGTGGGCTGCGCCCCTTACGTAAAACACACTCGTTTGACTGTTACTTATCAAAAGCATATTGAATGTAGCTCTTCTCTAGGCATGTGCGTTGTGGACCACTTGTTTGCAAGAGTGGCAAACCACAATAAAGGTCTTGGTTTTCAGTTTATTGATTGCTGCGAGGCAGGATGCTTTCTGGTTTCGATCAAGTTTTATCATCGGACCAAATTGTTTTTTTTCACGAATTCATGCAGGTCATTTGGCTTTTGGGTTTTTTTATCGGGCTATCAAAATCAACACTATTAATGCTCTATTTCCCAAGTATCCTCAAAAAGAAAAGACGATATTTTTTCCATCTTGACGATTTTATCCCAGATTGTTTTAGTGGTTCTCGTGTTGCTAGCTGGTGATTTTTAATTGTACTTTGGACCAGCTCTGGACCGTTATGGCTCAGAAACCTCACCCTGAGAGTGCAAAGGTTTGCGACCAATTTTGGAGCAAATGTTATAATTTGGTTTTTGATGTTGAGATTGCAGCACCCCAAGTTAAAACAATATTCGTGGTTGTCAAGCTGTCCAATAACGGGTATCGTTTGCTGCTAGATAGGTTTTATGTTAAAATGAATTTCGGAACTTCATATGTCGTACGCAATTTCTCCCTCTTGGCTTTTGTGATCACCACTTAGTCTTCTTTAAAATATAACTTTTCCCTTCTTCAACTCAGGAGTGCCATTGGGCTCAATGTTGTCTTTTGGAAGACATGGTTTTTTGCAATGCTTTTAGAATCTTTTGGACTTTCTTTACGAAGGAAAAATAATTTTCATAGCAAGCTACAATGTGGGATATGTTGTAAGAAATCACATCAACATCTGTTTGTCAGCAGTTAAAACTTCACGACTCTCGGATAGTCTTTCGTAGGATACATTCTCGAGAAAAAGAGTTTTAGATGCAAAGAATCCTCTTGAGTTGCAACAGTAATCAAGGTACGTAAAGAATTTTAACTGAAAAAAAGTTCTTCACAGTTCTTGGTTAGATGAAAGGGCTAAAGGGGCTTGTGCGGTTAAGATTAAAATTTGAAGTCTTTTTACTACTTCATCAAAGTTTTTCTTCGTCTTTGGGAAGGAAAACTAAAGCACAACACAACTTATTTAGTCTGTACCAATCCACCTGAAGGAGGGATAGTAAGTGAAGCTAGATGTATTTGATTGATATCTTCTTATATTATCTGTGCAAAAGATTGTTTGAATGTTGCAAAAGCTTTTATTGACCTTTACCTAAGTTGTCTGAGTCGCGGCGAGCCTTTTGGGAGTTCATCACGCTGAGAGTTGGGCTTGCTCTTTCCAGTAGGCGATCGGAAGCTCCTGTGCTGATGAACCCCGTGCATTCTACAAAACCTTTTGGACCATTATCGGACCCGAACTTTGGAAGTACCAGGAAAGTTTTCAAGTGGGGAGCTCCCCTAAGTTTCCGGCGAGCTGTTGTTTCCTTTTACAAAGGAAGGGAGACACACCAGTTATCGAAATTGGCTCCTGTCTCGCTTGACCACCGAACAAAATTTTCAAAGGTCCTTGCTCTCGCTTAAAATGGTAGTCCATCTTTGGTGCTCCGATCATCTTGTTGTGTCCTGAACGATCAATATATGACAAATTCTTGGCGCGTCGTTTGGACTTTGTGATGTGGTGATCTTCTGCATAAAAGTACTGGCTTAATACTTATTGATCAAAGAGCATGCCTTTGATAGTATAGATCATAGTTAATCTATTGTATCCTAAAGTGGTTTGGTTTTGGTCGTATTTTTGTACATTTATCAGTTGTTTGTATCACAATATTTATGTTTTATTCAAAATTAATAATGAGTTGATTCCTCCTTTTACTGTTACCAGGGAATAAGGCAAGGGTGTCCCTTATCGACTGCTTTTATGTTGCTTTCCATTAACCCCTTTTAGTTTAAATTGCGTGCAGAAGCTTTGGGTATTCTTGTCGCCTCCCGCATACCTGCTATAAAAGTTGTTGCTTATGCAGATGATATCTGCACACAATTATGTCAAGAAGAGGTATCTGAGCTACTTTAAAACTATGAATAATTTTACCTTGCTGCTGCCAGCCAAGTAAATGGACCAAAAGTTATGGCTCCTTTTTGGATTGGCAATCCATTTTCCTCCACACTACCTACAATTATCCTGAGATAATATGTGTTTACCATTTGGGTGTACACCTTGGGTGATGCTCAAATATTCAAAAAAATGGGAATGTACTAACAACAAAGTCTACTCGACTTCGAGATGGAGGGGCCTTCTGTGCAAATTATCATATCATGGAAGTTAGTTATCTTGTAACAATTTTGGTCTCTTCCTTGGGCCAGTTTATTGTCTGTGCAGCCACCTATGTGGAGGTTTAAAAATTATTCAAAACACATTGATCGATTTTCTGGGTGGTATGCACTGGCTTCGACCAGGTGTGCTCAGCCTTTTCTCGTAATGAGGGGGGTCAAGGGCTTGTTGACATCACCAGCAGGATCATGACTTTCCGCATTCTTTTTGTGAAAAGGTTGCTTTATAACCACATGCCTTGGGAGAGTTTGACCCTATGTTTGCTAAAGCAAGCGGGCCGGCTAGGATATGGCTGTGAGCTTTTATTGCTCGACCTCCTGAAGATCGACAGTCACCACTTCTCTGTATATGCAGAGTGTGATCAATGCTTTGGCAAGCTTTATCACTGCAACGTGAGGTCACTTCCTTTACGGCCTCGATGTTCTTAAATGAACCAGTTTTCTAAAACCCCTGTTTTAAAGGAATCCCATCCTCTAGGGCTTTTGTGCAACATTTTGTGGGGTCCAATATACTTCTTGTGCACAATGTGCTGGATTTTTCAAAAGAAAGATGGAAATCTGGTCATGAAATCTCCACCATT
>JAXMNL010001258.1:9386-22100 GCA_035128595.1 Eptatretus atami
ATCATTTTTGAAATATTGTTCTACACAACGTTTTTGAAATATTGTGCTATATATCGTTTTGAAATATCGTGCTTTATATCATTTTTGAAATATTGCGCTATATATCATTTTTGAAATATCGTGCTATAAATCCTTTTTGAAATATCGTGCAACATATCGATATTTCAAAAAACGAATAGATAGCACGATATTTTCCAAAACCGATATATAGCACGAGTTTTCAAAAAATATATAGCCATATGTTCAAAAACATTATTATTAGCGTGAAATATTCAAAACGAATTATTCATGATATTTGAAACAATTAGTGCTGTATTGCATGATATTTCAAAAATGATATAAGCACAATATTTTAAAAAAACTATATAAAGACCGACATTCAAAAAACGATATATAGCACGATAGTTCAAAAACGATTATTATAGGCGATTTTTCAAAAACGATATGTTGCACGATATTTCAGAATCGATACGATGCACCACAATATGTTCAAAAACATATATAGTGCGAGATTTCAAAAACGATATAACAAGCACGATGCTTTCAAAAACGATATATAGCACGATATTTTCAAAAACGTAGTATAGCACGATATTTTCAAAAAACGATATGCAGCACGGGTATTTCAAAAATGATATATAGCACGATATTTTCAAAAAAACGATATGATAGCACGAATTTCAAAACGATATTGCAGTGATATTTCAAAAAACGATAGAATAGCACGAGATTTCAAAAACGATAGGAAGCACGAATTTCCAAAAACATATAGAGCACGGAAATTTCAAAATGATATATAGCGCGATATAAAAAACATTGGAGCACGATTATTTCAAAAAAACGATATGTTGGCCACGATATCAAAAAACGATATGTTGCGAACGATATTTCAAAAAAAGGATATTATAGCGCGCATATTTCCAAAAAACATATAAAGCACAGATATTTGCAAAACGATTAAAAGCACAATGTTGCAAAAATGTTGTTAGAACAATATTTCAAAAACGATTTATAGGCACGAATTCAAAACGATATATATACGATATTTCAACATATATGGCCACGATATTTCAAAACGAATATTACGGATATTTCAATAACGATTATTATAGCATGATATTTCAAAAAACGATAGAGAGCACCATTATTTCAAAAATGTAAGAGCGCCGATATTTCAAAAACGATATTATAGCGCGATATTTCAAAAAAACGATATATAGCGCATATTTTCAAAAAAACGATATGTTGCACGATATTTCAAAACGATATATAGCACCCCATATTTCAAAAACGATATATAGCACGATATTTCAAAAAACGATATACAGCGCGATATTTCAAAAAGGATATAAAAGCACAATATTTCAAAAAACGATCAGAGCACGAGATTTCCAAAAACTATATGTTGCACGATATTTCAAAAAGGATATTATAGCACGATATTTCACAAAATGATATATAGCGCAATATTTCAAAAACGATATTATAGCACGATATTCAAAAAACGATATGTTGCACGATATTCAAAAACGATATTATTAGCACCATATTTCAAAAACATATATAGCACGATATTTCAAAAAACCGATATTTATAGCGCGATATTTCACAAAAGGAATTATAAAGCCACAATATTTCAAAAACGATACAGGCCAGATACTTCAAAACGATATGTTGCACGATATGTCAAAAAGATATAGAGCATAATATTTCAAACGATAATAGCCACGATATTTCAAAAACGATATATAACACGATATTTAAAAAACGATATAAACACGATATTTCAAAAACAATTTATGCATGAATTTCAAAACGATATAGTACTGTATAGCATGATATTTCAAAAGATATATAGCACAATATTTTAAAAAAACGAATATAAAGCACGACTTTCAAAAAACAGATATATAGCTCGATATTCAAAACGATATATAGCGCATGTTTCAAAAACGATATGTAGCACGATATTTCAGAAACTATACATTGCACAATATTTCAAAAAACTATATATAGTGCGATAATTCAAAAAACGATATATAGCGCAATATTTCAAAAACCGTTGTTTAGAACAATGTTTCAAAAACGATTATATAGCGTGATATTCGAACGTTGGTATTAGAAACATATTTCAAAACGATTTATAGCACGATAATTTCAAAAAAATGATATATTATACGATATTTCAAAAAACGATATATAGCATGATATTTTCAAAATGATATGTAAGCACGATATTTCAAAAACGATATTGTAGCACGATATTTCAAAAAACGAATAATTATAGCGCCGATATTTCAAAATGATTATTATAGCGAGATATTTCAAACGATATGTAGGCACGATATTTCAAAAACGATATATAGCACGATCTTTCAAAACGATAATAGCACGAATTTTCAAAGGATATATAGCGGGGTATTTAAAAAAAGGATAAGATAGCACAAATTTCAAAAACTATGTTAGAGCACGATATTTCAAAAAACGAGTAGAAGCACGATTATTTCAAAAACAATAGTGCACGATATTCCAAATATTATAGCTGCGATATTTTCAGAAAACGATATAGAGCACGTATTTCAAAAAACGAAATATGTTGCACGATATTCAAAAAGCGATATATAACACAATTTCAGAAAAATGATATCTAGTTTCGATATTTCAAAAAACGATATAAAGCACGCATATTTCAAAACGATATATAGCACAATATTTCAAAAAACGATATATAGCGCGATATTCAAAAACATATTGAAGCACGATATTTCAGAAACTATTACATCGCCCACAGATTTCAAAAATATATTAAGTTGCGATATTTCCAAAAACGATTATGTGCACGATATTTTTAAAAACAATATATAGCACGATATTTTAAAAACGATATATAGCGCAATATTTCAAAAAAAGGAATATCCGCCACAAATTTTACAAAAACGATATAGAGCACGATTATTCAAAAAAACGATGATAGAGCACGCACTATTTCAAAAAAACGTTTGTAGAGCACGATATTTCAAAAACGATATGTAGCACGATATTCAAAAATGATATATAGTGCGATATTGCAAAAACTATATACAGCCACAAGATTTCAAAACGATATGTTGCACGATATTTCAAAAAGATATTTATAAGCACGATAATTTCAAAAACGATATATTGCATGAATATTTCAAAAACAATATAGTACTGTATAGCAATAGCGTTTTCAAAAATGATATATAGCACGTCATTTCAAAAACGGTATATAGCACGATATCTCAAAATGATACGTAGCACATATTTCAAAAACGATATTGTAGCCAACGATATTCTGAAACATACATTGCAACAATATTTCAAAAACTATATATAGCGCGATCGTTCAAAAAAACGATATATAGCGTGATATTTCAAAAACGATATATTGCGATGATATTTGAAAACGATTTTAGTGGCTGTATAGCATGATATTCAAAAAAAATTATATGGCCAGATATTTCAAAAATTATATACAGCACGATATTTTAAAAAACGATATATAAGCACCCAGACATTTCGAAAAACGATTATATAGCCACGATATTTCAAAAATTGGATATATAGCGCTAGATAGTTCAAAAACGAATATTGCGCGGAATTTCAAAACGATATGTAGCACGATATTTCAGAAACGATATATCACACAATTATTCAAAATACTTATAATAGTGCGATTTTCTCCAAAACACAGATAGCACGATATTTCAAAACACGATATATAGCACGATTTCAAAAACAATAATAAGCACGATATTTCAAAACGACGATATATAGCGTGATATTTCTAAAAAACGAATATGTAAGCACATATGATTTCAGAAACTATACATCCCACAATATTCAAAAAACGATTATGTAGCACGACTATTTCAAAACGATATATAGCACGATATTTAAAAAACGATATTTTCGCGCAATATTTCAAAACGTTGTATAGAACCAAATATTTTCAAAAAACGATTTACTAGCCACGATATTTCAAAAAACGATATATTTATCGAATTTCAAAACGATATTATAGCATGATGATGTTCAAAAAACGATAGATAGCCACAATATTCAAAATGATATTATAGCGCGATATTCAAAAACGATATATAGCGCGATATTTCAAAACGATATATAGCGCGATATTTCAAAAACGTATGTTGCACGCATATTTCAAAAACGATATATAAGCCACCCATATTTCAAAAAACGATATATAGCACGATTATTTCAAAAAGACGTATATTACACTGCATATTTCAAAAAGGTATTAAGGCACAATATTTCAAAAACGATTAACAGAGCACGATATCTTCAAAAACTATATGTTGCACGATATTTTCAAAAAAGGGATATATAGCACGATATTTCCAAAAATATATTATAGCGCAATATTTCACAAAAACGATACTATAGACGATATTTCAAATAACGATATTTGCACGATATTTTCCAAAAACGATGATATAGCCACCATATTTCAAAAACGATATATAGCACGATATTTCAAAAACGATATATAGCGCCCGAATATTTCAAAAGGATATATAAAGCACAATATTTCAAAAACGATTACAGAGCACGAGTATTTCAAAAAACGATTGTTGCACGATATGTCAAAAAGAGATATAGAGCATTAACATTTCAAAAACATAGTATTAGTCACGATATTTCAAAAACGAATATATAACACGATAATTTAGAAAAAACGATATAAAGCACGATATTTCAAAAAACAATATATTGCATGTTATTCAAAAACGAATATATACTGTATAGCATGATTTCACAAAAACCGATTATATAGCACAATATTTTAAAAACGCATATATAAGCACGACCATTTCAATAAAAATATATAGCTCGATATTTCAAAAACGATATATAGCGCGATATTTCAAAAACGAATGTAGCCGATATTTCAGAAAACGTATACATTGCACAATGATTTCAAAACATTATATAGTGCGATAATTTCAAAAAACGATATATAGCGTCAAATTTAAAAACGTTGTTTAGAACAATGTTTCAAAAAGATATATAGCGTGATATACTCAGAACGTTGTACATAGAACAATATTTCAAAAAACGATATATAGCACGATATTTCAAAAATGATTATATTATACGATATTTCAAAAAACGGATATTATAGCATGATATTTCAAAATATATGTAGCACGTATTTCAAAAAACGTATATGAGCACGATTATTTTCAAAACGATATTATAGCGCGATATTTCAAAAATGAGTATATAGCGAGATATTTCAAAAACGATTATGTAGCGCGATATTTCAAAAACGATATATAGCACGATCTTCAAAAAACGATATATAGCACGATATTTCAAAAAGGATAGATAGCGCGTATTTCAAAAAAGGATATATAGCACAATATTTCAAAAACTATGTAGGCACGATATATTTCAAAAAACGATGTAGAGCACGATATTCAAAAACCAATATGTAGCACGATATTTCAAAAAAAATATATATAGTTGCGACTATTTCAAAAACGATATAGAGCACGATATTTCAAACGATATGTGCACGATATTTCAAAAAAGGATATATAAACACGATATTCAAAATATTTAGCAGTTCGATATTTCAAAAACGATATTAAAGCACGATATTTCAAAACCGATATATAGCACAATATTTCAAAAACGATATATAGCCGAATTCAAAAACGATATGAAGCACGATATTTCCAGAAACTATACATCGCACAGTATTTCAAAAATTATATATAGTTGGCGATATTTCAAAAACGATATGTCAACAACGATATTTCGAACAACAATATATAGCACGATATTTTAAAAACGAATACATATAGCGCAATATTCAAAAACGTTGTATAGTAACAGATTTTCAAAAACGATTTATAGCACATATTTCAAAAACGATATATTTATACGATATTTCAAAAACGATATATAGCAACGATATTTCAAAAACGATATATAGCACGATATTTCAAAACGATATATAGTCGCGATATTTCAAAAAGGGATATATGCACAATATTTCAAAAACGATTATAGAGCCGATATTTCAAAACGATGTAGAGCACGATATTTCAATAACTTGTAGAGCCACGATATTTCAAAAACGATATGTAGCACGATATTTCAAAAATGATATATAGTGCGATATTCAAAAACTATATACAGCACAATCTTTCAAAAAACGATATGTTGCCACGATTATTCAAAAAGATATAGTAGCACGATATTTCAAAACGATATAGGCATGATATTTGCAAAAACAAATATAGTATGATAGCAATACTGTATTTCAAAAAACATATATAGCACGATTCATTTCAAAACCGGTATATAGCACGATATTTCAAAAATGATACGCTAGCACGCATATCTTCAAAAACGATATTGTAGCACGATATGTCTGAAACTATACAGTGCACAATATTTCAAAAACATATTTAAGCAGCGATCGTTCAAAAACGATATATAGCGTGATATTTCAAAAAACGATATATTGCTATGATATTTGAAAAACGATATAGTGCTGTATGAGCATGATATTTCAAAAATGAGATATTATGCAAGATATTTCAAAAATTATATACAGCACGATAGTTTAAAAAACGATATAAAGCACGACCTTTCAAAACGATTTATAGCACGATATTTTCAAAAATGATATATAGCGCGATTAGTTCAAAAACGATATATTGCAGCGATATTTCAAAAACGATATGTTAGCACGATATTTCAGAAACGATATATCACACAATATTTCAAAAACTATATAATAGGCGATATTTCAAAACGATAGATAGCACGATATTTCAAAAACGATATATGCACGATATTTCAAAAACTATATATAGCACGATATTTCAAAAACGATATTATAGCGTGATATTCAAAAACGATTATATTGCCATTGATATGGTGAAAAACGATATATGCGTATAGCATATATTTCAAAAATGATATATGCTATGATATTTTCAAAGAATTATATACAGCACGAATTTTAAAAACGATATCAAAGCACGAAGCATTTCAAAAACGATATATAGCACGATATTTCAAAAAATGATTTATAGCGCGGATAGTTCAAAAAGATACCTATTGCGCGATATTTCAAAACGATATGTTAGACGGGATATTTCAGAAACGATATATCACACAATATTTCAAAAACTATAGTATAGTGCGATTTTCAAAACGATAGATAGCACGATATTTCAAAAACGATATATAGCACATATTTCAAACAACATATATAGCACGGATATTTCAAAACGATATATAGCGTGATTATTTCAAAAAACGATATATTGCGATGATATTTGAAAAACGATATAGTGCTGTATGCATGATATTTCAAAAATGATATATGCACGATATTTTTTAAAAACGATATATAAAGCACGACATTTTCAAAAACGATATTATAGCACGATATTTCAATAAACGAATCTATAGCGCGATTAGTTCAAAAAGATATATAGCGCGATATTTCAAAAAATGATATTGAGCACGATATTTCAGAAACGATGCTCACCACAATATTTCAAAAACGATATATAGTGCGATATTTTCAAAAACTATAGATAGCCAATATTTCAAAAACGATATGCCAGATATTTCAAAAACGATATATAGCACGATATTTTTTTTTTTTTTTTTTATTTTCTTTTTTTTTTTTATTTTCTTTCTTTTGCCTTTATTTTTTCACGTTTTTTTTTTTATTTCAAAAACGATATTGGCACGATATTTCAAAAAACGATATAAAGCACGATATTTCAAAACGATATATAGCACAATATTTCAAAAACGTGTGTAGAACAATATTTCAAAAGATTTATGCACGATATTTCACAAAACGAATATATTATACAATATTTCAAAAACGATATATAGCGATGTTTCAAAAACGATATATCGCACGGATATTTCAAAAACGATATATTGCATGATATTTCAAAAACTAATTATTACTTATAGCATGATATTTAAAAACGATATATTGCCACGATATTTTAAAAACGATATAAAGCACACATTTCAAAACGATAATATAGCACGATATTTCAAAAAACAATATATAGCGCGATATTTCAAAACGATATGTAGCGCGATTATTTCAAAAACGATATGTTGCACGATATTTCAGAAATAATATTCTCTCTTCTTTCGGCTGCTCCGTTAAGGGTCGCCACAGCTGATCATCCTTATGATCCGCATAATGATTTGGCACAGTTTTACGCCGGATGCCCTTCCTGACGCAACCCTGGCGCCTCTTACGGCACAGGGATATGGTACACCTATTCTAACCGTGGCATACACCCGGCATATATTTCAGAAATGATATATAGCACGATATTCAAAACGAATTATACAGCGTGATATTTCAAAACATATGGAGCACAATATTTCAAAAACGATATAGAGCACATATTTCAAAAACGATATTGTAGCCACGAATTTCAAAAATATATAAACTACGATATTTAAAACAAGATATAAACACAATATTTCAAAACGATAATGCATGATATTTCCAAAACGATATAGTACTGTATAGCATGATATTTCAAAAACGATATATAGCACGATATTTTAAAAACGAATAAAGCACGACATTTCAAAAATGATATTAGAACACGATATTTCAAAAACGATATATAGCACAATATTTCAAAAACGATATGTAGCCGATATTTCAAAACTATACATCCTCAATATTTCAAAAACTATATATAGTGCATATTTCAAAAACGATATTATGATGATATTAAAAACTTATTTCGCGCAATATTTCAAAAAACGTTTATAGAACAATATTCAAAAACGATTATAGCACGATATTCAAAACATATATTATACGATATTTCAAAAACCATATATAGCATGATTATTTTTTCAAAAAACGATATGATAGCACGATATTTCAAAAAATGATATATACGCGGATATTTCAAAACGATATGTAGCACCATATTTCAATAAACGATATATGCAATTTTCAAAAACGATATATTAGCACGATATTTCAAAAGGATATTATAGCCCGAGTATTTAAAAAGGATTATAGCACAATATTTGAAAAAATGTAAGCACATATTTCAAAAACGATGTCAGAGCACGATATTTCAAAACATATGTACACGATATTTCAAAAATGATATATAGGCGAATTTCAAAAAATAGAGCACGATATTTAAAAACGATATTTGCACGAGTATTTCAAAAAGATTATATAACACGATATTCAAAAATGAATACTATTCGGATATTTAACAAAACGATATTAAAAGCACGAATTTCAAAACTGATATATAGCACATATTTCAAAACGATATATAGCCGATATTTCAAAACGATATAGCACGATATTTCAGAAACTATACATGCATATTCAAAAAATATAGTATATGCAATTTCAAAACGATATTGCACGATATTTTCAAAAAACATATATAGCAGCGCATATTTAAAAACGATGAATAGCGCATATTTCAAAAACGTTGTATAGAATAACAGTTTTCAAAAAACGATTCTATAGCACGATATTTCAAAAAATAGATTAATTATACGCATATTTCAAAAACGATATAATAGCATCGATATTTCAAAAACGATATATTAGCACGTATTTCAAAGATTAATAGCGCGATATTTCAAAAAGATATATCGCACAATATTTCAAAAACGATATAAGCACGATATTTCAAAACGTATGTATAAGCACAATATTTCAAAAACGTTTAGAGCAACGATATTTCAAAAGCGATATTAGCACGATATTTCAAAAATGATATATAGCACGATATTCAAAATATATATATACGCACAACTTTCAAAACGATTATTTGCACATATTTCAAAAAGATATATTGCCGATTATTCCAAAACATATATGTGCCATGATATGTCAAAACAACTTATACTTATAGCCAATATTTTCAAAAAAAGATAATACGCATCTATTTTCAAATAACGATATAGCACTAATTCAACGATATGATCACGTTACAACAATATACACATATTTTCAAAAACGATATAACGGACGATTATTTCATAGAAACAACATATGCACAATATTTCAAAAACTATTTCGAGCAGCTTATCGTTCAACACGATTAGAGCTATAAACGTGATTAGAATATGCATGATATTTCGAAAAAACTGAATAGTGCGTATTGCAAAGTATAGTGCATATTTCAAAAAAATATAACACGAATTAAATATAGCATATCACCTTAAAGCAAGATATTAAAGCTATTCAAAATTCTAAAAGTTGCTATATAGCACATATTTTAAAACAATATAACACGATATTCAAAAAACGTATATATACAAATTTCAAAAACGATATAAGCCGTAAGTTCAAAAACGATATGATGCAGCGATATTTCAAACAATAGCGATTAAACATATGATAGCTATACTGATATTTCAAGAAACGATATAAGTGACATGCAAAACAATACTATCGCATTCAAAACTATATTATAGTTGCGATATTTCAAAAATCGATTAGATACGCCAGAATGTTCAAAAACGATTAAAGCACGATATTTTACGAATATAACCAGATTAAAGTTATAGACAAATTCAAAACGTTATGAATTTCAAAAAAGATATATAACGATATATCAAAACGCAAGTGCCATGTTTCAAAAACGATATATGCATGTATTTCAAAAAAACGATATAGTGCTTATACATGATTTCTCAAAAATTTTGTTATAGCCATATATTTCAAAACATTATATAAGCGTTTAAACGATTAACGCATTCAAAAACGATATATACAATATTTCAAAAAGATATATAGCGCATTTAGTCCAAAACGCATTATGATTGCCGAATCAAAACGATATGTACAGATAAAACCATATATTCAAAACATTTTATATATAGTAGCGATATTTCAAAAAACGATATATAGCATGATATTTCAAAAACATATATAGCACGATATTTCAAAAAACAATATATAGCACGATATTCAAAAACATAATAGCGTGATATTCAAAACGATAATTGCAGATATTTGAAAACATATATGCGTATGCATGATATTTCAAAATTGATATACGCACGATATTTTTAAAACATATAAGCACGACATTCAAAAACGATATATAGCCGATATTTCAAAAACAATATAGCCGAATATTCAAAAACGATATAGGCCGATATTTCAAAAATATATAGCCGATATTCAAAACATGCATCACACAATTTCAAAACTATATATAGTGCGATATTTCAAAAACAATACAGATAGCACAATATTTCAAAAACGATATGCAGCACATATTTCAAAAACGATATATAGCACGATATTCAAAAAACATATGAGGCACGATATTTCAAAAACGAATATAAAGCACGATATTTCAAAACGATATATAGCCACAATATTTCAAAAACGTGTTATAGAAACAATATTTCAAAAACATTTATGCACGATATTTTCAAAAACGATATATTATACAATATTTCAAAAACGATATATAGCGCGATGTTTCAAAAACGATATATCGCACGATATTCAAAAACATATATTGCATGATATTTCAAAAACAATATAGTACTTTATAGCATGATATTTTCAAAAACGATTTATATTGCACTTTTAAAACGATATAAAGCACGACATTTTCAAAAACGAAATATAGCCGATATTTCAAAAACAATTATAGCGCGATATTTCAAAAACGATATGTAGCGCGATATGTTCAAAACGATATGTTGCACGATATTTCAGAAATAATATTCTTCTTCTTCTTTCGGCTGCTCCCGTTAGTGGGTCGCCACAGCCTGATCATCCGTTATGATTCCGCGCATAATGATTTGGCACAGGATTTACGCCGGATGCCCTTTCTGACGCAACCCTGGTCGCCTCTTTACGACAGCAGGGATATGGTACAACTATTCTTAACCGGGCATACACCCGGGCATATATTTTCAATGTATAGCACAATTTCAAAGATTCAGTTATATTCAACTATGAGCAATCAACGATATCCAATTTCAAAAACGATATGCAATATTTCAAAGATATATAACATTAAGTTACACGATATTTCAAAAACGATATAGCATGTATTAGAATAGTTACTGTTATAGCATGATATTTCAAAAAACGATATTTATTAGCACGATATTTTACAAAACTGATATAAAGCACGATCATTTCAAAATGTATATAGCACGATAATTTCAAAAACGATATTAGCACGATATTTCAAAACGATATGTAGCCACGATATTCAGAAAACTATACATCCTCTCAATAGTTTCAAAAAACTATATATAGTGTCGATATTTCAAAGATATAACGGATTTACGATACTAGCAGCTGATATTAAAAACGATATTTCGCGCAAATATTTCAAAAACTTGTATAAGAACAATATTTCAAAAAGCGATTTAAGCACGATATTTCAAAAACGATATATTATACGATATTTCAAAAACAATCATATATAGGCATGCATATTTCAAAAACGATAGATAGCACATATTTCAAAATGATATTATAGCGCGAATTTCAAAAACGATATTATAGCACCATATTTCAAAACGATATATAGCCACGATATCAAAAACAATGATAGCGCGATATTTCAAAAAGGATATAAAGCCACAATATTTCAAAAACGATTACAGGAGCACGACATTCAAAATGATATGTTGCCA
>JAXMNL010001259.1:3139-19549 GCA_035128595.1 Eptatretus atami
ACTCTGAGGATTGCTCCTTACTTTATAGATCACGGAGCTCGGGGAGGAGCCATGGCGAAACCGATGTCATTGTCCGACCCGAGCATCCCGATTGGACCGGGCCTTCATGTGGTCCGCCTTTCTGGGCGGTGTTTCGGCCAGACGCTAGTTTGAGTGGGGGGCGGAATAAAAAAATGGAAAAATGTCGTATAACTAAGTACTGGCCATAGGAACGCCCCCGGGTTTCCCACTAACGGAAGGACTCAAGGACGATAGTATATGATAAATGATTGGGAAACTCTGCTGTGTATGTCAAGATCGTGCGTACATTATTAAAGCTAGTGTCACTTATCATAATCCAAATACACTGATGAGTATTAGAAACCTTTACAGTAATCGGCCATGGAAAGTTACCCGGGAGGAGAGTAAATAATATTTACTATCGAACGAGTTACCACTTCATTCTATCTTGTCAGAGAGATGTAACTGATGTTGACTTTTGGCCGTCTTTCATATTCCTTTGTTTTGCCGAGAGTTATAGGTTATCTCCTACGTAGCATATTATTATCTCTGTTTTGCCATTTCAGAACATTGGTGTTGTTGTATAACGTAAATTTATTGAACATTTTTAGATCGATATTTTTGTAGGTACTCTTGTCAGTTGTTTAAGTGGTGAAAGGTTGAATAGGTCAGTTGGATCCACGCTCCTGAGGGAGAAGCATGTTGGGTCAATAAGTGGAGAGTATTGTAGTTACTAGGGTTGCCTGGTAAAATTAATATATAACACAGTGATTAAATACCAGCGTGTATGATTATTTTATGATACTCACTGCCGATAATTTTTCTCACTGGAATAATATAGTCTTCATATACTCGTATGAGAGTTGACCGAATAAATCACGTGACAGGCTACAGATCCTGTTCGTACTGAGGTAACCACAGTGTTTTTAAGACCTAATACATTGAAGGATAAGCTTAACATATGGAATAATAATAACTATATAGAATCAAAATGTTGAGTGATCAATTACTTTTTTAGGGTTGAGTTAGCTGCGTTATATAGCTCGTCACTATAATAATATATTATACGTGATAAATTGTTATGTTACGCAAGAACATATGTGAACCATGAGAAGGATTCGAAGAAACTTGGTGTAAAGATATAGTGGCTTGATGCAAAGGTCTAAATCATGATAGAATTTTGGGGTCTAAGGTCAGTATATTCAGATGAAAGGTGCTAATGATATATCACTTCCATGATAATGTTATAACTACGTTATAAATAGGATTATTGACAATAATTTCATAAATTGATTAATAATGATCACGTCTAAGAATCGAGTCAATTTTGGTTGAATAAGATCATAACTGAAGTCATAATTAGCCCGTTATTAACATAACCTATGATGTATATAGCATAATTATATGAACCTAATGAGATATTTAAATAGTATATTTCTAAAGGAAAAGTTGTAATGAGAGAGGTTAGAGGCCATCGAAGTAGCCTTCTATATATTTACCAACCTATTAGGTTGTTTGGCCATGTTTTTATCTTTAATACTGAAAACACCGTACAGCATGAAAGCAGAGTATGTGTTAATAGTCTATTGGTGTGCACAGGTGAAATACTAACAATATACCAGCTTATTGAGGGTGCTCAACATATAAACTAACTATATAGAAGTTAGGTTTTAAACGTTTTGAAATCACGTAGGACTGATAATCTAAAGATAACTGTAACATACGTATATTAATCGATCAATATGTAGTGAGCTTTTGATAATATGAGAAATAACTTAGAGTGAAATCGTTACTCTATGTTGCTCTACTTTTGAGTATTTATTTTATGTCTTTAATCTTTTTTGTTCTATTCTCTCTCTGCTTTAGTCTTACTTCACACTTCATTCAAATTCTCTTAACTAACTCTAATACTTACTCCTTATTAATATACATCATCCTCCATTCTTTTCATCTACTCTTTAGGCCCCATAACTATATCCTTCTATTCCTGTCTCTAATATCTTTACTCTCTCCTTTCTTCTCTCTTCCTCAACTATTAATCATTTCCACTCCTCCAAGCTTACTTTCTTACTTTCCACCTCCTCTTTAGAGTATGTCCATAAACCCTAGTTGTAAGCCCCTGATTTCGGGGGTTTGAAAGAGATTTTTTTTAAGGATATTCTTGCACTTTTCCATCTATTACAAACGACAGTTTGACACCTCGGTACTGAAGTTCGACATGAATTCCAAATTTAATACAAACTCTGGCCAATACTGTATCAATGGGAATATTTGAATAGGAGGGGGGTCTTGGAGAAGATTTCTGAAGGAATTACTGTCCAACATTTGGACCTACTTAAAGTCACGGGAATCGTAAGAGCTTGTGTCAGGAAATCCTCATACCGAATCGGGACAGAACCGAGCGGCTCGCCTTTCAGTCGATCGCAACAGTGGTTCGCAAAGAAATCGAAACAGACAAACATGAGGAGATGGACAGACTGTCCACAATGACAATACCATCTTGATTCCAATTCCAGAAAAAGCTATAATAAGGAAATGTGAAGAATGAAAACAGAGGAGAAAAAATTCTCACAGATGGGGTTCAGCTACTTATTTCACTTGTTTTACCTGAATCGTGTTCGTTCTCTGTGTTCTGCACAAGAAAAATTAGTAAAAACAGATGATTTCTCTTTTTGGGCATAAGGGATTGACAGTCAGGATATAAGGAGGAGTATCTTTGTCCTGCAGTGAATACGGATGAAATGTGGAATGGGAGGATAACGGACTGGAGTCCTGATCCTGGGCTTGTTTGGAACAAAATTGGTGCGTTCCTACTGGTTGTGTGGAAAGATGTTGAAGGAATTTCCGCGAAGCATTTTTACTAACAGTCGGTCCGTATCGACGTGACCTCAAAATTTTTAACATCTATGACTGATGCGTCATTGAAAATTGCTGTGGACCTTTTATCCGGGATGACTCAAAATTTCATACTGATGTGGAGCTTCTGCATATGCAATTATGAAGTCCATAAAAAAAATCCACTCATATCATCGAGGAGTACTTGCCATGTCCAATTTCATTTTTTTTTCCCCTTGTGCAGTTTAGAGATTAGATGTCCAAGTTTTCCATTTTTGCCAATAGGCTGCACACTACGTGACCTAGGAGTTTAATTTCATTAAATTCTACAATGAGTCGGTCGACTACGGTGAAATTTCGTTTTAACCTCCGCATGAAGGATGAGGTACGTTTTTCCAACCTTTTGTTTGTTATTGCAAGAAGTTTTTGCAAGATATTTTAGGTGGAAATCGCAACCCCATTAGGTCCGTAGGTGAGATATCTTTAAGTCTAGAAGGAATAGCCAACCACGTTGTTTTAGGGATTAATGTGATTCATTCGGCTGGTACGAACCTTTGAGTCAGTCGTCTCTTATTTCTGTTTTTTTTATTTTTTCGATACAACCAGGTACAACACTCAGAACGACGTACAGAAACAGGAACAGTTGCAGACAACAACATATAAACGCCAACACCGACGCAATTTAGTGCCTCCGACCTTGGAACAACGACATGGGCTATCAACCGCCAACACGGTGCGCCGATTATAACAAACCCACAACAACGACGCTCGATCGCACGTCCGGGTTTTCAAGGCCTGGTTCAGGAAGCGGCGCCCCGTTCCGCCCTTCCGCCCAACGAAACGATGGGCGTCGCGGTGATAAGCCTGGCGAGGAAGAGAAGAATCACGCGTGCGAGCGTCACGAGGTTGAACTGAGGGGGGTCGCTAGGTCCTGACGGAATTCCCGTCATGTTTCTGGAAGGGGGTGGAGCGCAAAATATGGGATGGCAGCATGAGGGGGAACCCGGAAATAGAGGGACGTGAAGCGAGGAATGTGGTGAGTGGCGGAGAAGTGGCGCAGAGTGGCGCTCGTAGAGGAGACCGCGCCGAGTGGAGTCGCAGAGATCTCACGCGTCTTTCTCCCACGTGAGTGAGTGCGAAATACGGTCGCCAGAGACACACAGGGAAGTGCGACTTCCTTCTTTGGGTTTTGTGTGACGTGTTGTGTGCCGTGTGGTAAGTAACTGTATAGTTGCGAGTGTTCGCGTTGGCGTTAGAGCGCTTCTCGTTGCTATCTTTTATTGCTATATTGCATTTGCGTGTGAATATTGTGCTGGTGTATATGCTGCTTGTTGATTGTCCGTTTTCGCTGCGTCCTTACTGTGGTTTATGTGCAGAGGTGAGTGGGCGGGAACGCGATATATTGGAACGCAAGGTCGACCGATAATTCGCCGTTAATCCTTGTGACGAACGAGCCGTTAAGCGGTGTGTCGAAGTCGACTGTGGTGTAAAACTCGGTAGGTTACGTGCGAGTAATAGGTTATCGATTTCGGGATTCACCTCCCGAAGGGTAAATCGGATGGTTGTGGTGAGGTTAACCCCAACCGTCGAAGAGCTAGTAAGCGTTAGTCCGAGACAGAGAGTCACGATGGAAAATGGTCGTCCGGTGGGGAGAGGCAGGTGATTCGAGTCACTGGCGTCGAGCGGGGCGCGATTCGCACATATCAGAGAAAAGTACTGTAGGAATATACACGTCTTATTATAGCGGTTTTTTATTTTTGTCTGTCTAATCAGGAAAAAACAATATCAGGCAGAAAGCAAAGTATCCATGGAGAATCTGTGGTGATTATCCGCCAGAGAAGCGAGCTATGCAGGTCCTTTCCACGCATAATTGAAGATCAAGGTCTCGAGAGATTAAAGTAAGGTCACTTTGTCGAGGCATCAGATGTGAGACGATCGAACGAAGCCACCTTACTATTAGAAGAGTTTTGAGGAAATTTTGATACGCAAAAGATCGTTAGAACATCAGAAAAGTTAACAATGAGGGGAAAAAAATGTCCTCACACAATCAGATCTTAATGTTCACACACCTCACACAAGAATGAATAGACACGTATATGAGAGCCTGAGCGACTCAGCTTCATGAAATGTCCAACATAGAGTTCAAACCAGACACATCAGTGATAAAAAACGCACATATTCGCACGCAGAGTATAAGATGTATCAAATTTTCCCGTTTCGGACCATCGTGTAACTTAGCGCAACACTGCACAACGAACCTTTACCAGTTCTAACTTGACGAGGAGATTGGCCAACTCGCCAAAACTTGAGAAAACATTTTACACAAAAGCAATAAAGGAGAAGAAGTTCGCCACGTTCTCGCACCATAAAACGACAGAGGAGGTCATGACCAGACATGGGTTACCCTGTAGGCTCCGAGAGATTATGGCGCACGTTCCATGGCGACATCTGTCAAATCCGCAAGATCCTCCAGATTCATCTGAGTGAATAAGCAGCCTCTGCTTGCCTCCGTGTGAGGTTTATTAGACCGTCAACCAACGACCTGGTCCTTTTGCAAAAATAACGGGCATCGAGGGAAATTGGAATTTGTTGTGTTCTTGCTTTGTGAAAGTATTGCGGAAAAAACTTCGACGGATTCGACGAAAGTGGTGGGGGGATAGGTATGCTCCAAGACCTGCATTATATTTGGACTCGTTCAAAATCCAATATGGCGTATGGCGGCATTATTGACAATATTGATTTTTTTTTTTGCATTCTAGCATGTTTAAATGATTTACACCTCCCGGTGGGTACTACTCCCCAAAAAAATGTTGGAGAAAGAGAACTTACTAAGTCAGACTGGTTAAGTCATATTAATGAAGATAAGGAGGTTATGAGTGAAGTCTGGTCATAGCGGCGGGCGAGATAGTTGCACTCGCACTCGCGGCCGAGTGCTCCGCTCGCAGTGCTCCGATCGTTTGGGTCGTATCGCTTCGGACCACTGTTTGTTCGTCATCCCCACTGTTAGTGTTCAATCATCCACACGCTGTCTTAATGTGCGGGGCATTTCACACTGGACACCTTTAGGTTCGTCGTTCCACTGTTCAGTTGGGCTCGCTGGAGAACGCTTGGTGCTTCGACTCCCACTCGTTTGTGAGATACTATTTTTCCCCATCAGCTGCTTCGTATCGGGGGTGAAAAGCAGGAGATTTGTCTGTGACGTGCCTGGGAGAACTTTGAGGATGCGTTGGTCTATTGGGTTCCACGCGTGTTAACGCGAGCAGAATCCCACTACCACTGTTAGTGTCGTCCTAACCTGCGCGATAGAACAGGAGTTATGTTTCAACCCTTCTGTTGCTTATACAAATTAGTCGCCAAGATTTGTAAGTAAAGGACCGCCGTCCTTTTTGAATCAATTCCGTTTGTTGTTGTTTCTTGTGTTTGTCTTGTGTTGTTTTTTAGGGACACGACCTAAGATCCGTCACATGCGAAGAAGGTAAGTTCCACATGCAAATATACGCTCAGTCTCCTCGTGATTCAGAGGCGCGATGATGGTAGCGCTGATTCTCACGATTGATTATACTATCATACTCGAGCTCCGAATGCAACGTCTCACATCGAGTTGAGAACGTAACTATTCTACATCCGCCCCGACAAAAAAAAACTCTACATAGCTCGAAGAAAACACTCTCAGTCATTCTAGCTTTGTTCTGCTCCGACTGTATGTCTTACGAGAAACGTAACCTAACACTCGTGCTGAGCAACTTTAATTGTCTTCGCGCTTTTCGCGCGAGCCGCGATACTGCGTAGCAAGGCCGAAACCGGTTTCCCGCATACTTCTTGGTTAATCATAATGAATGTCGCTGGCAGATGGTTCAAGCATGTGTAATCTCAAATTAAGCTTGCACGGTGCGCAGCTCCTCATCGCTCCCACAAATAAGTGTCAAACCGTATGACAATAGGATAGATGACTCGGGAAGGCATCGTTGAGTCTGTAAGTTGTGTGGCGCGCTGACGCGGTAAGCCTGGCAGTAACTCGCAGGTTTTCAAAGTCATTTTATCCAATAAAGTGTAGTCGGCGATCTGACAGGAATAAGACAAGGGCCCGTTGACTCCTGATCCCTCACGTGAGATATTGTAAAGCATATTTATTGGGACTCTCACACACTAGGCCACTATGCTACTGGGATGCAGTGGTTGACAAGACATACCGATTAAACTCAAAGCGCTGCGTGAGAATGTCAGATTTTTTGCTCGGTGAGCCGTTAAAAGTGATTACTGATATGGTAGAACATGGAGAATTGAGATCCGCGGTAGAGAAACATGTGGTTTGCGTGCTAAGTTTTTGGATCGAGTTCCTTCCCCCTCGAAAGGCCGCCAAAGAGACCAGCTTTATAGGCACCCGTCGTCAGGTCAGTTGCGATCGTAAGTAATCATGACTGGCTGTGTCTTTGTTTGATTACTGTTATCTGTACGCGAAAAACTCAGGCATGCAGCCAAAACGTGAGGAGAAGGTAGCGTCCCAAGATATGACATCTGGAATTTTGGACTTGGTCCCCCCCCTCGAGACAGCAAACAGAATAGATTAAGAGAAAACTTTTTCTCAAAGTTTTTTTTGCCATATAGCTACAGGTGTTACGAGGATACAACCCCCCCGCTCAGAAGGCAAGAGCAGGTAAAGAGTGGTAAGGAAGATTTCGTGTTGAGAGAAAAATTTGTTTGATTTTTTGTTCAATTTCGTGACATGTTTTAAGTGATTTCCGATCTTCGCACTGGGAGAAAAAGATGTATACGCGATGATGTGTGGGAAGCGTAATGAGTGGCGGTGGTTGGTGGTGTTGGTTCGTGAAGGCGGTTGAGACCGTGGTATTGTTCAAAATAAGATAGAAAGACAAAAAACTGCTTAACTCAACGCGTAGCAGCCCGGATGAATCACATAAAAAAACTTTCCCTCCACAACCCCAATGTTATGTCGGGACACTACAATTATCATTCTTTTTAGCCCCAATTTTCCATGTATTAAGTGACGCTACCCCCGGCTTTACTCGCGTTACATCCAGAAAATTCTATTCGTAAGCAGGCTCATCACCGTTATACAGATATCACATTTATATTCCAACAACCACATACATTATAGTCTTTCACTTGTTTTTACAAGTGTTTTGTCAATTGGTCTCACCATTCACTACCCATCACCTACATATTGTTCCGGAATGTTATTCTACCTCAACACCTATGGTTTTAACCCGTTGGGCTCTGAAGCAGATCTTGAAAATACGGACAAACTTAGTGGGAACGGCGGGTTTCGCAACACCAGCGCATATAACCGAATTGTTAGTATTTGCCCGTGTGATAGATTTTTACTGATTTTCCAAAACCTCTCTTTCTCATCTACCAGATTACTCCCTGGAAAATCCCCCCCCGGACACTAACCCTTTGAAATACTTCTTCACCAGATAGAGCAGGCACAGATTTTGGTGATTTTCAAATGTAAATTAAACATGTCTTCGCCCATTAACCCAAAAAAATATTGTACTGCACCTTTTTTTATTTGTCTTTGATCGTCAACTGCTCTCCCCCGCCCCCCGCACCAAAACTGATCAAGGAAACCTATTTGTTAAAAATTACCACCCCAACTTAAGGAGATTTCTAATCATCCTTCTACTGTTTCCGTAATTTCAACCTCAAAAAAGCCATCCGCGGATCGCAAACAATACTTAGAAACTCACCTGGGCCTGTTCAGCACGTCTGAGCAACTCCTTGATCTTACAAGAATACAGAAGACTACGATAAATTCTAGTTCACTGGCCTGCACATCAGGCAGTACTCGCGGGGCGGACGCATCATGCAACGTACTCAACAACACTTGAGAACTGTCAGCCTCAGTTCCACTCTGTTGTTCGTTATCCTCGGCGGCAGCGTCAGGCGCCTGATCCACGGAAACGGCGTCCGGTTCGAGACCTTGCGTTTGGTTGTGCTCTCTTGAACAGTGGGGTACAAACGTCTGGATCAAGGAGTAGGTGAAGACGCCCTGGGTGGAGGTGTGTCCCGCCAATTTAATAGCTTGGAACAATGGCAAGGAATGACGGGGATATTCGCACTAAGTCATATACGGCCTGCGGCGACTCTTGGACCCCCTCTTGCGCATTTGTTCGTAATACGGGTTGGCACTTCTCCCACATTGTGTATATCCGGCAGTATACCAACCACCGAATCGACCCACAATTATATTAGCGGCCAGCTCCAAATTTTAGTTGACCTCTTCGATCCCATTCAAGAATTCGCTTTCGTGACACCTTATGAGTCAGGTTTTTTAGTAGCACGACTACAGTTTAAATGTGATATCACCAACACTGGCACAAGGACAAACACAAACAGCACACTGATGTAGGAAGAGCGACAGAATATCGATCAGAGGGAAGCTGTCGGGACCGTAACAGGTATTGGGCGCTACAATAAAAACGACTGCACTGAAATGTAACACAACATCAATAAGAAGAGGAGGAGATTGCAGGGGCAGTACGCCCGTCTTGGGAGGCAACAAGAGCAAGTGAGAAGGAAACAACCCGCATCAACAACAAAGGGGTGCGCTGCTCCTCCTTAACATCCCATCACGCTGTCGCATTGCAAATATCGGGCGAAATGCAAAAATTTGGCCGGGGTCATCCTGGGGCTGAAGCCAGACCACTACTACCTACCGTCCCGCATTACCCAAGTGGTCGTAATTCCTGTCCTCAGCGTTGAATAACTCAAGCCGATTCTGGGAAATTGAAACGCTCTTAGTCCTACGAAATATTCTGCTTAAAGCTACTCGACGACTTCTCAGACGACGGTGTCACTCTTTCCTAACTAAAGTCATTGCTCGGGCGGCGAGGCCTCAGAGTCAGTGGAGGAACTTGAGTCGAAGATCGCACAGGCGCCTAACGTGAACAACTTATAAACACCGTGTGGGAAGGGAAAATCTTGATCGATATTTCGGAAAGGTTAACAAATAACTTGCGGCCTCTGACATAACAGTGGTTCTTCCGGCTTCAGCGCAACGCATGTCGGTCAGTAGTCAGTTTCGCGCCTCGCGCTGTCCCAGGTGTTTTCTTTAGTAAATTGACCTCGCGGGCCTCGTCGAGGAGACTCTGGCCCGGAGATACTGCATCTCATCACGAATTGCTCGGTACCACTTGCTCCCACCTCGATAGCTCCTCCCCGTACTTTGCACGGTAAGTCTACTTGACCAACAACATATGGCAGAGAGAACCTAGACACACAAGCCCACCACAGCACAACATAAGACGACACTCCACAACTCACAGAAGATTCTCAACGTAAGTGAACACCAAAATTAAGAGAGATAACGATTCCACTGCACTTTGTCTAACAAACGAGAAGAGAGAGAGAGCACGTCGAAGGAGACTTGAGTCCGTCCGACGCAAGCTAGTATATACGTGAAATAAGTAAACATGCAATTCAGCGCAACGCTCACAGCAGGCGTAACATGATTCATTTCCCTGCGCCGGCAAACTGCTCGCCATGCTGCACGCACTACCACCCAAATCCTTGCGAAATATCTTGCTCACACACCACTGAACCCGCGCAGTTCCAAAAGGAACAAACATTTTAAAGCTGTCCTCTCCCCAATCACAACCAACAAATGTGATCAAGTGCTGTACAGAAAGGGTCCCGACGAACGAAAAGAATAACTACGTCCAAAGCTTTTGATTCCCAAGCAAGCACTACATAGTGAGGAGGACGTGGACCACGTGGCACCGGCAAGGACATTAAGCCGTATATTCGCAGGGCAAAATTGGCTGGAAAACCATGCTCTCGTTCTCAGAAGTCATTATCCCTTCATTTGCTTCTTTCATCGTCTGCGTTAAAGAACATTATACAACTCTCTTCTCATCTCTCACAAGTTATTCAAGGTCCACCATCGTCTCGCATAATAAGCAGTAACTCGCATGTGCATGAGCGATGAATGGAGACTGCAGTCGTCACAAGTACAATTCATTGCCCATGTATTAGACTAATTAGTATCCAATGTCACCTGTTGTACTGAGAGTTCAACAACGATCTTGCCTCGGCGGCCCCGTTAAGCGTTATGTGGCGGAAGAGAGATCAAAAAAAAACAAACGCCAAGCGCTCACTCGTACTTCCAACTACAACAAAATCAGTGACCCACGACCTCATCGTTCGGATCGATAATGTTTTTAGATGAGTCCGTGGAAATGCGGCGTCGACAGATTCTGTGGAGCCTCATAGACCTGAATACTGCTATCAAAAGTAGAGACGCTGCCCGCGGAATCTCATAAGAACTCAACACTTTGGATACCTGCCCCGGTATACACAGTTGGTGCGCGGCAAGAGACCGGATGACTTAGCATAGAATACATCGGTCGAGAGAGCTCTGTAAATACTGCCATATAGCGGACGAACCCACTTCTGCGAGAGTCCGTCTTGTTCGCTGCCTATAATATATTTTATCCTCTTATAGCAGTAACGAAGAGCAGGGTGATGTAGCGACGCTGCGCGGTCAGCAAAACCCTGACCAAACACAAGTACAATCGACCGCAAGCCCAAGCTCGCCCAACTAGATCAGCCGGATAGCGCTTGTCCAGCACGCGGAGTTACTTTTCATGAACCGCGGATTGGCCCAGAACGTACGGTCTCCGCACAAAGGACAGATTAGGGAAGAAGCATGTCCCGTGTACGTACGACTCTCTGAATCCCGTCAAGGCACTTCGTGTGGTCCGATATATGCTACTGACGCGCACAACTTGGCGGACTGACTAATAGACACCAATCGGGCGCCCGTTGCACCCACTTGACAAAAGCTCCAGGCGACACAGGCATCGCGCACTGTGCATGAGCTACATACAGCGCACTGCCCTGGCCGCTTCAACACATCCCGAGAAGTGACCATTGCCCAGGACGTGAACACCACCCCAGCGTACTGGCTCGGCTGGTAATTGGAACAGTGCTGCAGGCTCGCAACCTCGGCGCCGTGCGAGCAGCGTGTAGTCAAAGGCGGACAACGGCAGCTCCGAACTACCCATGATTGTCTGTCGCCCAAGACAGATAAGCACCGTCCATCGAACAGTTATCAGCAAAGTCATACTCGATGGACCCGACTCTTTAAAGAAAGATTTGACAAACCTCTTCTGATGAGAGCTTGAGCGGTTCCTCTCTTGCGGAGGTCACGTCAAATAGCCGTCGTGAATGCATACCCCCTCTGGAAACGAGTCAAACAACACCCTATATGAATAAATTATGAGCTATCTCTCGCTGATACCAAGGTACGACTCGAATAAGGGAAGCCAACTGTCTAAATATCATGCATAAACTGGGACGCTCCTGGGCTTATACAACACCCGAAAACTTGCTTTCCCTTTACACTCACCCTTCGGCTCTCTCATAAAAGCACACAGGCCGCCGAAGCTCAGCACTAACTAAAAGGTCCAAATCTAATAGTGGGCAGTCTCAAACATAGACTGAAGGTCTCTACCTCAACGTGATCATTGAGAGATACTCGCCGTGAGATAACGTTGCATGAGACGGAGTTTTAGGCCTATGCGCGCTTAAGTATGAAATCTCCGAGGAGCAATCCTTCAATAGAGCTAGTCATAAGAGAGGTGCTTCTCAGTGAACGATAGATTCGAAAAAGATGGTTCTCATCACTACCAAAACCTGTCGCACTCTGAGAACACATTGAGCATTTCAGGCCTACGTCTGCAGGAAGGAAAAGAAAATCGATCGTGAATTGATACTGAGGTGTTCATACATGGGCCTCTGTGTTGATCGAATCAGACAAGAAGGTTAGGCCGCCGTCGAGCGAGCACAAGAATGGTTGAGGTCTGCGTGCAATTACCGGACTAAGAGCAAGGCATTTTACTGTACAGAGCCTAACGTCCCGAAACCGCAAGACGTGTCTGTAGCTCCAATGCACATCTTTAAACGTGAAATATGGTAAAAAATGCCTAGCCGCAAGATGAATTCGACGTCGAGACGACTGCAAGCATGGGATGTCAAAAGGCCGATACAGACTTGCTTCGCATAGAGTTCTAGGCGAATGCCTGGGTCCAGATTCAGTCAGAGATGTGTGTATGGTGCCAGCAATTCGAAACGAACAGGGACCAGATGATGGTTTAGGCCCGTCGCAATCCGTGACGATACCATGTAGTGTAATTCAATGGCGTGCGTGCTCGACACAGTATATTCCTCGAAATGTTAATATTAGAGAAGACCTGAACAGTTACAAGAGGAAGATCCGCAATTCGGATTTATCGGAGAACCACAGCCAAGGCGTCCAAGCGCGCGCGGCGAAGAGTGAATATATCAGGTAACTCGTAACAATACCACATCGTACGATCCCGCGAGAAAACTGTAGTCTATTCTGTGAAGTCGCCTCCGTGAGCTTATGCGGAGAGTTTTCTTGACCAGCCGAGAATAACTCTAGTACGATTGCAGACAGAGAGATCTTAAAAATAGTCATTACCCATTCGGATGTCATTCCGAGGATAGTAGATGAGTTTATAGGTCACAGTACACGCGGCGATCAGGGCAAAACTTGGTTTATTAAGATACATTACTCAAATACAAATGCAATAATGAGCCCTGCTCAATTCATCCGCCACAAATTGATTTTCAATCGTTTAGCTGAAAAGCGGTGATTACTGAGGACTAAGTATAGCAATCATGGTTTTTGAGTGGGCTCGTCTCGCTCGATCCGCAACGATTGGTTTTTAGGCTCCCGCATCCGAAGAGTCGACGAGAGATTACTGAAGTTTATGTATTCCATTCTGTTGTTTTTTGTTTGTGAAGTATAACGGAAAACTCTCGAACGGATTCGACGAACTTGATGGAAGGGATTATGAGTATGGTAAAGATCATGCCAATTATATTTGGAATTGGTTCAAGTCAATGGCCGTATGGCGGCATTTGAGAAAAAATTTGAATTATTTGTTTTAGCATATCACATTAAGTGATTTCAACACCACCGCCAAAAAAAAAAATTGTCAGAAAAAAAAATTTTGTCAGTTTTTTTATCTAAAAAATTTATTTTTAGAGATGATTGAGTAGTGAGATACGAATGATTGTGAGTACGAAATGATAGTATATAAAAAGTTAAAGAAGGAAAGTGCAAAGATAACTCTGTGAGATGTTGACGTCAAATTGACTGATAGGAATCGGTTCATTGAGTGACCAGAGTATTGCGCGGGTGCACTCTACCGAAGCTCCATCTATTCATCTGATTGTGTTCGTATTAACCGACAATAGAAGATAGAGGTTACTGTTTTCACCCCTTGTGTTTGTTTTGTTGTTTGATTGTGAAAATATACGGAAAAACTCGACGGGTTCGACGAAACTGGGGTTAGGCTAGGTCAAGGATATGCCCATAGAATTGGACTTGGCCCGCCCAGAAAAAAATTTTGAGCAATTTTTTTTTCTTTATCATCTATTTAATGATTCCAACCCCCCCAAAAAAATTGTTAAAGAAAAAAACTTTTTTTGCATTCTACATGTTTAAGTAATCCACCCCACAAAGTGAAGAAAAAATATACTGTCAGCATGTTCATATATTTCATTGAATAAAATATAAGGTCAAAATTTGAGTGACCAGCATATCGGCGGTATTTCCTATTCCGAGTCCCCCTCTATTACTGCATCGAGATGACGGAGGTCTAGTGTCAACCTGTTTGTTGTTTGAACAGTATTGGAAACCTCTCGACGGATTTCGAAACGAAAACTTGGTGGGGATAGGTATGTCCAAGGATCAATGACCAATTATATTTGATTGGTCCAAAGTCCAATAATGGCCTTTAAATGGAGACCATTTAAAAAATATTTTATTGTTTTTGCATTACATTTATTAAAGTAGATTTCACCAAAAAAAAAAAATTTGTTAGAGGAAAAAATTTGCACTTTTCAAAAAAATTTTTTTTTTTCGATTTATGAAAATAATTAAGTTTCTTTTTTTGCAATTATACAAATTTTTAATGATTCCACCCCCACCAAAAAAAAATTTTAGAGAATTTTTTTTAAAATTAGGCAACTTTTTTTTAAAAAAATTGATTTTATTTTTGGATTTTAATCGCATAAAAGCGACTAGTGTTTAATCATCGGTTCAATAGAGTCCGATCGTTATTGGTTTAATCTTTCTCCCCATGTTCGTCCCCATCGTGGTGAATACGTGCATGAGATGAAATCCCTTCTCCTTACAGCTCAACTCTGATTATTTATCTCCGATTGGCTGAAAAGTATTTTGTGTGACAGGCGACAAGAAAACTTAGCTTGGTGACCTGTCACATCGTGCAGGGATTCTTCCATGCTATAGAAGAAGGTGCTGCAGTCATTATACTTACACATTCGGATCTGTGGGCAAGAACATAGGCTCAGCCTCCGTTCTGGTTCCGTCAGATCATTCTCTGACTAATTGTCTGGCTTAGGCAATTGTTGCAGTCAGCACCTTGTTACACAAGTGGAGACATATTCAAAGGGTTACCTAAGAAACAAACTACGAGATAGTGTCAAGTCTGCCACGGGTGTACTGCTCTCACTATACCTCACTATTTGGCTTTAGTAAACAGAGTCAGGATACTCACGGGGAGGGTTCAAACAAACATTCACAGGTTGAGTATTTCTGTATTCAAGATGACATCACGAAAAACGTACAGAACTCGAACAACTTGAGAGGTTTCTCCATTGAGTTTGATTTGGTAATCAAGGGAGATAATAGACAAATCACGTGAACACACAGAGTGATAAGGTTCTCCCAGTGTGATTCGTTTGGGTATTAAGGTTACAACCGACTAAAAACTCGAACACCAAAAACAGAACGGTTCTCACAAAAGTCGGTCTTTGCGTTAGGTTGAAACCGACATAAACTTCGAACACAAACCTCGAACGATATATTCCTGTTCGTTTGTGTGTAAAGAAGGATGAAAAAGATAATAAATCCTGAAAACACAGAAACAAAGGAATAGAATTTCCCAGGGAGCTTTGTGCCCGTATTGGAATGTTGAATTGAAAGATTTCGGTATAGAAGTATTCATAGTCAAAAAAAGTTATCATTGTTTGTCATAGAAAGAAACCGCATAATAATAGGTCATGATGTGATGAGCATGATTGTGGGATATCATCATGTCAGGAATCAATGGGACGATAATTAAAGAAAAAAAAAACAACCATGGAGAATGGGAGAATTAACGAAGAAAATCGATGTTAGTAGGTACATTTGTGAGCAAACACCAGCGATACTGAGATATAAAGAAAAAAAACAAAAGAATCAGAGATAAAGAACATGCAGACTGTTTTGTGTGGTGTTGGACGTTTTTTGCAACAACACTCAAACGCTGCCACAGGCAGATCGTCAAAAACAAAATAACAATTTGGGTCTCCATTCATAAGTTCCCCGGAACTTTCAACGACTATGAAACAAACAAAGTAAAAATTAAAAGAAAAGCACAGAAAAAAAACTATTAGTACCAGCAGTTACATCCTCCACATTTTTAACTGGCTCTTGTCGTCTCTGTGTACCATACGAAGAATCAGATCCAGAACTCGGACTCTACGGATGACATTTGTGAATCAAAGCGACAGGAGTAA
>JAXMNL010001260.1:2401-19493 GCA_035128595.1 Eptatretus atami
TTGACAAAAACCATAAAGATAAGGTATCCTCTAATTGTAATATTCATCCTAGAAGCACAGCTTGAGGTTGTGTCTCGACCTCTAAGATTTTTTTTCCAATAGTACCACTTATAATGAATTTTCTGCGTTTCTCGTCTATTTTATTAATGTTTATCACTTGAATGTTCTTTTACTGTGAATCCGAACTTAGGAAAATAAAATCAAAACAACAAAAACTATCCAACATTCGTTCCAGTCGTTTTATTCTTACAAATTGGCACGTTTTTTAAAATGTTAGTTTCACTGAGAAGAAAATTGCATTTCAGAGTTTATAATCCGAGCCCCAGATACAAAAATATTTATGTTTATAACTCTGAGCCAAAGCGCGAATGGTCCACAATGTCAGTTTATTTCGTGCAGCGTCGTCTTCATCGGTTTGAACTTCTTGCAGCTCAGCTCTTGATGTCTGCTTTTTCTGCTCCGACGTTTGACTTTTCTCCAGCTTTCTGGAACTTTCTTCATATTTTCGTTCTTTTTCCACCCAATTCCTGAAATGCTTAGCTCAGTGTAAACAACCTGATGGTGGTGAGTTTTTATCAATGTGAGCCAAAGCGCTGCACATCATGAAGTTTGTACGAAAACTTTTGAGTGTGTGCAACGCACATCAAATTGCAACGAGCGATTGGTATTGGCTCATTCGCTTGGTGTTTGTGAGAAGTAATGCGTACGTGTGAGGTAGAAAGGCATGCAAGAGTCAGACTTACCGCCTGCGCCCAACCAGCATACGACCAAAGCTCCCCGGGGAAAATCACTAACACCGGCATACACCAATTCACTCACCTTGGACCCCAACACACTAAACCACATGTATACTATTTTTCTTTTCTTTTTTCAGATCACTGCGTGGGAGTTGAACTGCACTTTAACACAATAGTACGCCAACCCTTCACTTTCCAATTAGAGAAGAGGCAGTGTTTGGTTTGTTGCGAAGTGCCAAATGACTTGTGCAGAATTTGCCGCCTTTAGGGTATGTGACAGTGAATGACATCCTTTTGTTATGAGCAAACTACAAATCGTCGGCTTCACGATTGGAATTTTAAGGGGGGAGAGGAGATGGATGGGTTATTAATATCTTCAAGGGGTGATTTATTACCCAACACCCAATTTTTCACAACACTTGGGTCCCCAATTGCATGCAAAGTTTGGGGCCGTTACATTTATGTGGTTTTGGAGTTATGGAGGAGACGGACGCACAATCACATTATTTAGTTATCAAATCACATTCTCATTTCAAAATCAATAGATGTGGGTTTTGGTGAGTGGCGGACCCTGTACACACCGATTAAAGCGATACATGCGTGTGTGGGGTGAAAGATGGGCTTTTCCTGCACGTCGGCACGGCAGGTGGGTAGTCACGCATTGTGCAATTCTGCCAAACATGGTAGTGTGTCGAGGGAAAACAGCGTCTGTCTTGTCCAATGCCTGAGACAGACACGTCGCAAGAAGGAAACGGGATGGAGGTCAAGTACACATTTTAGCCAATAAAGTTGGTTATGCTTTATTTCATTTTTTCAATGGCAGGTATTCTTTAGTTTACTTCAACAATGCTTCATCAAGCTAAAGGAAGAAAGCGATTACAAGCATTCAATGGATTGCATTCAGGGTAAAGCAACCATCACACTCTTCTCCCTCAAGGCCTCCCTTCACCTCTTCAACTCCCAACCCCTTCTCAAGTTGCTCCCCCCTCCCCTCTCATCTCTTCTCCGCATACACGTTGTCTTCTGCCCCCCCCTCTCCTGAACGTAGTGCACCTCAACTAGGCTGGACCTTCGCTTCAAAACCTTTCAGATCTTTCCACACAGGTCTGCCTTGACCAAACCAGATAATAATCGACACAGAACTTCCTTCCTTCAAGCGTGATCTGACTCCCTCCGCAGGTGATGACAGACTAGCCTCGTCCTGGTAGAGGAATTGCATCTCTTCATCAAAAACACATTCCGTCACGTCCCCCACACCCCAGGAAATACTCTGGCTGATGGCTTTCCCCTCCATCCCATATGTGGTGTGTGGGGGTACGTACCATCCAGCCAAAACAGTGATGACTCCATTTACACCTACACCATCCGAAACATGGACCAAACTTCTATCTTTATTCCAATCTCTTTCCTCAATGTGGTAACTTCGATTGTATAGCCAGTTTGGTGGGTGTGGGTCCTCTCTCTCACTGTCAGTGCACTTCAGCAAAAAGGCTGCGATCATGGGACTGACTCAATTGGTCAATTGGGACTTTTCTTTTCTGGAGTCTGATTTACAAATTTCCTGGACATATCTGATGTTACTTTGACCAGTGCTTGTCAAGTGGGCATCCTCTAGCTGTTTGAGAGAAACACCTCAGCCCGTCGAGTCTGGCATTTCGCTCAGCTACGTGGCGGTCTCCAAGCGCATCAAATTCTAGATTTGGTTCCCATCGCTGCTTCTCCAAACATCAACTGCGATCCTGGGATGCTTTCAAAGAACTTGTCCCTCATGCACAGATTTATCCTCTCGTTTCAGTTTTGTCCTTCCCTCCCGCCATCGTTCACTGAGCTCTGTGCAAGGCGTTGTCTGAACAACTTCCTTGGTTACCTCAGTTGGAGTTTGCTTTCCAAAGCATCTCGGAACGTGTGTATCGAGCCAGAAACACATCTTTCTAGCTCTCTTCTCCCTCTCATCCTGGTGGGCATTCTAATGTAATCTTGTTTTGGTGTAGTGGTTCCCTCCATCCCTCCGTTACCTCAAAATGGGCTTGCACTGCTGATACCGCATGTGAAAAGGCTTGGATTGCCTAAGTCGGTGGTTGCATGAAATATTGTGTCCAAACCCATCGCTTTCTGTACCCCTTCCGAGTCCACCAATGTCCCGTGAAATTCTGTGTCTTTCTGGCTGACAGGAGAGCTTTGCTGTCACCTCGACTCGGATCTGCAAGCCGGTCCAGCGCTCAGCCAACGTGTCCAAAAAACGCTCCTCTGCTCTTGCTCACCCTTCATTTTGATCAAGGTCATCTCGCCTCTGCTTGGATCAGAACATTACTTGCCCTGCACAAAAAGGTGCAAAAACAAACCCTGCAACCACAGACCAATCAGCAAGGTTTGTGTATTATATATATATATATATATTATTATATAGATAGATATTAATATATTATGTACATACGTTGGTATATTATAGATATATCAATGTATGGATTTATACAGTATAATGTACACATAACAAATGGATTATTGTTTAATATGAATCTATATAGCTACATTTGTTATGTATATGTTACGGCTGTGTAAATTCCAACCACCATTCAGGTCCCGTAGGTGACGGGTATTTCTGAGTACGTGTATGTTAGCCCAACCCGTTGTTAAAGGAATTTATGTTGTTCATTCGGGCTGGTCCTTTGAGTTAGCCATTTTTTCTGTTCTTTCATGGTGCACAACAACAACAAAATCGCCACTAACCAACATCTCACATCAACTCCTTCACTCCACGACCGCACAACAACCTCGACGCCAACAACCTCGACGCCAACAACTCGCGCAACCCATCACTCACTCACGCCCGGACGCATTTTCACAACTGCGCTTACCGCACTTCACCATCGCCAGTTTCAACAAGCTCGTGCTGTTAGATCTCCGCAGAGGGAACTGCGAGTATGCGCAGGTTTTCCGCCTGTTTCTCCCGTCTGCTTCCCCGCGCTTTGGACAGGGAGGAGGGCGATGGAGTCAAAGGTCAGAGGTCATGTAAAGGAGGGGCCTTGCGTTTGGGGGAATAATTCCCTGCGCCTGCGCCAAGGACTGACTTTCTCGCCCCCCCGCCCCCCCGCTGGATGGCGGGAGGGACGGGGGCCGCCTTTCGGGACCCTCACCGAGGAGGGTGGAGCAAAAGGGGGCGTGAGTGTTTGAGGGGGGCCCCGCTATAAAGGCGGACACAGCCGGGTCAAGCAGCTCTCTGTCTTTTTCCCTTCGTGTGGAGACTCTCTTTCTTTCCTCTGAGGGAGCTGTGAGGAGTCCGTCGGTTAGTGGAGGGCGGAGGAGACGGAGCTCGGAGTTGAGGTGTGAGGAGGGCTCGACGGCCGCACCAAGAGAAGTCCTTTGTTCTTTTCGGGGTTTATTTTGTGTGGAACTTGTGTTGGCGTGTGTTTGTGAAGTGTAGAAACTGTTAAGTGTTCGTGTGTCGGTCTTAGTCGGTGTTAAACTTCTGCGTTCACTGTTTTTTTCTTTTTCTTGATATATGTGCATCTCTGACTGTTTGGCTGTAATACGTGCTGTATTGTTGCTATCTGTGTGTTGAAATAAATGTGCCTTTGTGTTGAATTGTTCCCGTTTCGCTTGCGTCCTTTCTTTGGTTGGGTCGGTGCCATCTTGGCTTCACGTAAAGGGTTCGAGTTGGGCGTTGATACGCCGCTATTAATTGGAACGTCAAGTCGACGAAACTCCCCGGGTTACTCCTGTAGCACGGAAGAGCCGGCTTAAGCGGTTCGTGTCCGACAGTCGACTGTGGACGTGGTCAACCCTCGGTTAGGTTACTCCGTTGCGAGTACCTTAGGTATTATCGACTTTCGGTGCGTTACCCTATTTCGCGCTTTTAGATGCGGCTGCGTTGTGGTGAGACTGAGGTTTAACCCCCACCGCTGCTGGCTCCCGGCGTTGTCCAAGGGCACGACAGATTGTCGTCGGTGGGCGACGTGCCGGCGATTCGAGTTACGTGGCCGATCGCACGCTGGCCGGGTGCGATTTCGCAACATATGCTTACATAGATTAAAGGTAATTATATATATTATTTTATATATATTAATTGACGGCTGTGGAAATGGCGCAAACCACCATTCAGGTCCGTGGTTGAATATTTTAAGTACATGTGAGTTAGCGCCAAATCGTGTTTTAGAGGGAATTATGTGGATCCATTCGGGCTGCGATCCTCAGTTAGTCGTTTTTTTCCCCGTCTTGATTTCGAAGACCAAAAACTGCCAACGATTGTGGTGCGCGTTTCCCGCCATGTTTGCGCGCTTACGGTGCAGGAGAGGAGGGAGGGCGCTCGCCGCCGATTGGTGATGGACAGTGTGAGGCTGGTCGGTGGGGGAAGCCCCTTTTCAGAACCCTGTCTCGAAGGGGGTGGAGCCGAAAACGAAGCGGAGTGAAGGGGCGGAGCCGGGCTATAAAGTCGGACCGGTCGGGGCTCTCTTCTTCTCTCTTTGGCATTCCCTCTTCTCTTCGTCCTGGCGCTGGTCTCGTTCGTTCGTATTTGACTGCGTGGTCTGGTCTTTTGATCCTCGCGCGGCCTGGGACCCGTTGCACGAGCGCGGGGAACTAGCGCCGAACAAACCCCGTCCATTTCCCCAAACCCCGTCCGAGTTGTCGGTGCGACGACGCGAGCTACGCGCGGCCGAGGGACGTCGGTTGCCACGTCGGAGAGAGCTCGCAGACCGACGAAGGAGTGACGGTCGCCAGGACTCAACCTCAGGGAAGTCGCGACTTCCATTTCTTTTGGGTTTTGGTGAACGTGTGTGTGTGGCGCCGTGTCGATGTAATGTAGTAGTGTGGCCGAGTGTCGCGTGCTCGTTTGTAGCGTCTTGCGTTCATCGTTGCTCATATATGTGCATTCTGTGTTAATATTGTGTGCTCTCCCATTGTGTGTGTCGTGTAAGATAAAAATGCTTGTGTTGAATCTCTTCCCCGTTTCGCTGCGTCCTTTCCTTTGTTGGTCTTCATTTGCTTCACGTAAAGGGTTTGAGTGGGCGCGGACGCCCGATAATTAATTGGAACCGTCGAAGGCCGACGATAACCGCTCGGTTATCCCGTAGCACGAACGTGCCGCTTAAGCGGACGTGTCCGAAGTCGCCTCTGGCGTGGCTACAACCCCTCGGTAGTTCCCGTGCGGTATTAGGTATAGTCGCTTTCGGCGATTCACCCTATCCGACGGGTGAAGCGGACTGGGTTTGTGTGTGGAAACCACCCGTGACTGGATCCCGGATTAGTCCGGGAGGGTCACGGACTGAATTGTCCGTCGGTGGGCGAGGCGGTCGCGATTCGGTCACGTGGCCGATCGCACGCGGCGACGCGCGATTCGCACACTGGTGTCAGAGAGCGGGAAAACGAAACCTCCTGTCTCCGCCTAAATTCACGGAATCGGTCCAGGGGTGAGGAAGCGACCCCGATTCCCTCAAATTACGAGCGATAATTACCCGTTACGTGAAATAAGATGGCGTCTCAAGGCGAGCGGAGCCGGGGTAGAATGTGTATGATGGTTGAATGTAGATCCATGGCAGGATGTAGACCCCGAGCAGGACATTTGGTGTGCAGAACAATTACTCCCCCAACCAAACGCAGAGCCCGAAATGGGTGGCGGCGGGCCGCGGTGTATACACCTCCCTCCCCTCCGCCAAAACCCGATCCTGCCGAATCGGCTCAGCCGAGTGCACCCGCCATGGCCCACTTTCGCCATGCTGCAAAATGAATCGTTGCGGACCTTGAAATGAAAAACGAAGATAAAAGGCATGAACGAACAAATGGGAAAACAAACACAACAATGAAAAAAGAGTAAAAGGGATGAACAAGCAGATGGAAACAACAAAGGAATGAAAACGATATGGAAACAAATGGCAAGGAATGAAGGAAGAAATAAAAGAAATGCGGGTGAAACGCAGGCAAATGGGCCGACACTGCAGGCGGGCATGAAGGCACAACAGCGAAAGTGCGTAATGGCGACGCCACGTGTGGGAGCGAACGAGCTGGGAGCGGGTGCAACGGTTGTCAGGCCCGCCGGTGAAGGCGGGTGAGGAAAAAAATAATTCGGGAGACGTGTTGGGCCGAGAAGCGTGGAGGTGACGGAAAATGGACGTGAACCGAGAGGAAATTAAATTGGGTGACGGAGACTGCACGAAGGAAATACAAATAGTGAGTGTGAGAAAAGACTTCAAGACATGACGAGAGAGTTGTTAGCTGGGACGGGAGGTAAAACGGAGACAGAGAACTGGAAGACGGATAGACAACACACAAGGGCAAGCCGGAAGAACAGTTAGAGCCAAAGTCCAGGGTCGGAGTTGTGCGGAAGATGAGAAAGGAATTTCAGAAAAGAAGCTTTCTGAGTTACAGGAAACACCACACAAGAAGAGACGGAACTAACAACAACGAACTGGAGAGTGTTTAAAAGAGGAAGGAGAGATGCGAAATGAAACGTTAGAACCAGCACTGTACAGATCGAACAGCTGAAGCGAAGGCCAGATTTAAGATGAGATGCAAGGAAGGTAATGTGCGAGAACGGATGGACAGAAGAAGGAAATCGATCAATGGAGGAACCAGAGGATTGCAGAATGATGGAACAATGAAAGAGTACTGAAGAACAAGGATGAAGACAGGAAGGATCAGTTCGTTGAAAGAAATAACGCGATTGCAGAACGAGGAACAAGAAAGACAAGTGGAATAAAAATGAAAAGACGTATTGATATTGAATTGATCGACAAAGGAAAAATGGGTTGGAATACGAGGGAAGTTGAGGAGCAACGAAAATGAGCGGAGGAGAAATGGGAGATTGGAAGGAACAGAGATTTGGGGGAGAGCGGAGAGAACGAATGGGATAGAAACAAAAGGAAATTGAAGCTGAGGCTTAACCAAAGATTGAAAGAAAGGCAGGCTGTGAGTGCGAGGAGATTGACAAGAACAGCGAATGAAACACACAGATGGAGATTAGACAAATTGAAAGAAAAACCACAAACTGCAGAAGGAAAGACAGGAGAGGAAACAGGGAGAGTAATGAGACAGCAGCAATATGAAAAACAGAAAGAGATAACAAATGAAGAAAACCATGACCTGGAGAAGGAAAGGACGGAGAGGGGAAACGAGGAAGGGTAATGAGAGAACAGCCGAATGAAACACAAGGAGGAAATGAGCCATGAAAGACACGATGAGATTGCGGAAAGTGAGAAGCATGAAGGGAAGAGTGAGTAGAGTAACAAAAAACTATTACGAGTTGAAATTAATGAATCTGAAGGAGAGAGTAAAAATGAAGGTCAGAGATTGGAAAAACTCCAGAAAAGAACAGAAACTATATGTATAGAGAACGCGGGAGACAGAAAAAGTAGGGAGAGACTGCCACGATAAAGACGGAGGTTGAAAGGAACAGACACACCACCCGGGGTAGTGGAGGTAATGGGGGTTGGCTCGCGGCGTTGGAGACCCGGTGCGAGAGCGGGATGGCCTCCTTCGGGAACGGGGGAGACTCTATGCTCCCTTTAAGTGGTCACGACCAGGTGGGGTATCGGTCGGTGCCCAGCGAAGTTGTAAGGGCGAGTGCTGGGACGGGTGCACATGCAGCTTGGGGGCATAGAGGCCCCGGGACCTTGTGGGACACGGATCCGGTTGGTTGTGCAGGTGTGTGTTGGCGGTGTGCCAGGATGCGTGCTTCCAGCACGCCGTGTGTGATGGAGGCACCACGGGTGGTGCTCCCCGCGTGTGTGCAAGTGAGGACGGTTGTGTGATGAGCGCCGTAGTGAAGGGAACGCATGTGTGAGGTCGCGGTGTGGGGGAGATGACGGTTCAGGCGATGCTGGAGATGGCGCCGCGTTTCCTGGTTGTGTTGCTGTGTGGAGTGGAGTCTGTGCGTGCGTGAACGAGGCAGGTGATGTGTGGAGGAATGGAGACGACGCGGACAGATGAGGACAAAAGCGAAGAGCGGCTAGTAGCTATTGTGGGACCGCGCCGGGTTCACCAGCAGCGAGCGTGAGGTCCGTGCTGTGTGTGCAACGCACGAGACCCCCACGTGCTGCTTGCGGGAGTTTGAAGGCCCGGCGGAACGCCAACGGTGGATTTGCGATTCCGCGGACGGACAATTTTAGAGGATTAACGAATTTTGGACGGACGGGTTCTCCACGCGATTTGTTAAGCGCCAGGGCAGAGCACAGGTGTTCGCCTGGGGGCCCCGTCGCGAGTGCGAGGTTTGCTTGTGGGCGTGGCAGGGTGACGTCATGGACTGCCGTTGGGTTGGTCTACGCGGAGGGTGAATCCCTGCGAGTGGTACCGTCCAAGAGGACGAGGGTACACTGCGCTGTGTATGCGTCACGGGCAAGGCTGTGAGTTGCCGCGCTGGTTGCGCGCCGATATATTTTTGGAAAAAAAATTAACAAAAGCAAGCCTCGCTTTCGGGTGCACGGTCCCTAGGCAAGGGTGAAGACCCCCTTTGCTGGGCCACGGATGGAACTAGCTAGGGGAAGGGTTGTGTTAGTTAGACCAGGCTCCTGGGGAAGGGGGTAAGTCCTCATCGGGCGTCCCAGTTGGAAGGATTAGGTAGAGGATTGTAGTGAGCCGTAGGTGGAAATGATTTTTTTTTATTATGGAGGACAGTGCACATTTGATGTGGTGAGTGGGGACGCTAGCTTAGCTACGTCGTGTTTAAGAACGTGCTTAGTTTAAGGGATGACGTGGAGCCGAGTTAGTTAGGGGAGGTAGTTAGAAGGAAGGCAGGATTCAGCGGTGTGCGTGGTGAAGAGTTGTTGAGCTTGTGTGGAGACTGTTGAGTTGGGTGAGGCCGGACGGGTCGTGGAAGTGGAAGCGAATGTGGAATGCATGGTGCGATGAGTGATTGGGGGGAGGAGTGGGACTTCCCGCCCAAGGGACCGGAGGTTCAGTGTAGAGGATGTTAGTGGGTTGTCAATTGTAAAATGGAGTGTTCGTTTTGTTGTTGTGGGAGTGGCTCGAACCTGTTTTGAGCGGGTGCAGGAGCCCTTGTTGACAATATATTGCTTACGAGTTCTGCGAAATTTCGCAACACCTCAAGGTCCCGTAGGTGAGAATATTTTTAAGTCATGTGTTGTGTTAGCCCACAACCGATGTCGTCTAGAGGGTATTATGTGATTTCATTCGGGGCTGGCGACCTTTGAGTTAGGCGCTTTTTCTGTTTACCCTGTTTCTGAGCCACCCACGCCACAAACAACAACAACGCCAGCAGCAAAAACTACCTTGCAACACTTCGCTACCGCAAACCTCACATTCACCGCCATTCCAAAACAGCGACTATGGCCATGCGCAACACGTCCGAAAACCGCTTCCACCACCTTTCCCTACGGCCATTCCAGGCACCACCTGCTGGACGCGCGGGCCGGTCGAGCTGGTCTTCAGCGCGACACCGAGACGCCGAGCCTGTGCAGGATGGCGGGGTTCTTCTTGGGAGGAGGGAATCGGTCAGAATGATGCACGCCCAATCTGATTCCACCCAATCAGGATCTATAAAGCGCGGGGGCGCGCTAGGCCCCGCCTCCAGAGCGCCTGACGAATCGGATATGCAAATTTGAGGATCAGGGAATGATACACGCCACCCTTTTTCTCCGTCCAATCGGCGAAAGCGTGGTCCTCGCCCCTGAGGTCGTTTGGGCATCGAAATTTGCATACTGGTGCGGTTTCCGAAGACCTAAAAAGGGGTAGCTGCATGTGAGGAGCTCAGAGAGTGTCGTGCAGGAGCAGATCGGTGAGAGCGGTTAGCTGGGCGGGTGCGGTCGTGGCGCAGTCGACGGAGCTCGAGCGAGATCGTGAGGCAGAGATCGGCGTGGGGGCAGACGGCTGACGTGAGGCGAGCGGCTGAGTGTGGACTGGAGGCTCGCGTTCGCCCGGGATTCGACGGCAAGCCGAGCTTCTCCCGAGCCATCAACAATCCCTTTTCCCCGCGCTGAGAGGAGTGCGACCGAAGGGCCCGTTCCCACTTACACCAGCAGTCCCACGGAACCGCCGTTGCAGCGACATTCTGCGGCTTAACGCCACGGAGCGCGCGCGGGTAGGACCTTCGGTCTCGTGGGGCCTTGGCCGCTCATCCGGGGGTTCACGCGCATTAGGCCCACGGGCCAGTCTGACTCCCTTGCGCTTGTGAGGGGGTCTTTTCTTTGCTTGCGGTTGAATGCGTGTGTGGCGCCGTGTCTTGTAAGGTAGCATAACTGTAATAAGGTGGGTCCGTGGTGTCGTGTATAGTCGGTTTTAATCCTTTTATATGTGCATTTCTTTTTTCAATGTGATATATGTGCAACGTGGTTAATTGTGAGGGCTGTAATACGTGTGCTATAGTGTGGTCGCGTGCGCGGAAATAAAATGTGCATATGTGTGAACTGTTGTTACCCGTTTCGCTTCGTCTTTTCTCTTAATAGACCTGCCATCCTGCTTCACGTGAAGGGGTTCGTAGTGCGGTGCAAAAAACGCCCGAGTAAATAATCTGAACCGTCGAGGTCGACGATACACCGCTACGGTTATCCCGATAGTACGGAACGGCACCGCCCAAGGCGGCTCGTGTCCGAAGTCGACCTGCGCGAGGTACAATCGCCTCGGTTTACCATCCGCGTGGGTACTTAGGTAGGTCGATTTGGCGAACAACCTATCCTACGCGCGGGTGGAACGATGGCCGATGTGGTGAGGTCGAAAGGCCACCCGTGATGGATCCCGGCGTTAGCCGGGGGGTCACGACTGAATTGTCCGTCCGGTGGGCGAGGCGTTTCGAGTCGCGTGGCCGATCGCACGCGACGGGCGCGAATTCGCAACACTGGTGTACAGGAGTGTGATTCAAATCCTCCGTCTCCAAGCTAAATTATACAGGGAATCGGTCCAGGGTGAGGGAGCGACCCCCGATTCCTCTAAATTACGAGCGATTAAATTAACCCTTACGTGGAATAAGATGGCGTCTCAAGGCGAGCGGGAGCGGGGGTATAGAAATGATGTAGTGTTTAGAATCCATGGCCCAGGATGTAGACCCGAGCAGACATTGGTGTGCAGGAACACGAACTCCCCAACTGAACCCAAGGGCCCGAAATGGGTGCGCGGCGGCCGCGGTGTATACACTCCCCTCCCCCTCTCCCCAAAACCCCCGGAGCCTTGTCCGAACGAGTCACGCTCGACAGGATTTTCTGCATGGCAATACAGAGATGCAAAGAACGAAATGAAATTGACGCAAAAAATGAATGAACGAAAAATGAGGAGCATGAATACGAATTGAACGAAAAAATGGATGAACGATCAAAATGGAGAATTGAAACGATAACGAATATGAACGACTCAAAATGGAAACAAACAAAAAACGAAATGAAGAGAAATAAAAGAAATGCGGGGTGAAACGCAGCAAATGGCGGCATGCCTGCAGGCGGGCATGAGCAACACAGCAAGTGCGTAATGGCGACGCCACGTGTGGAGCGAACGAGCTGGGAGGGGGTGCAACGGTTGTCAGGCCCGCGGTGAAGGCGTGGTGAGAAAAAATATTCGGGAGACGTGTTGGGCGAGAAGGGTGGAGGTGACGGAAAAGTGAGGTAACCGAGAGGGAAAAATTAATTGGGGTGACGAGACGTGCCGAAGGAAATAAAAATGTGGAGTGTGCAGAAAGACTTCAGACATGACGAAGAGGTTATAAGCGGGTGCGGGAGGTAAAAACGGAGACAGAGAACTGGGAAGACGATAGAAACACAAGGGAAGTGGAGAACAGTTAGAAGCCAAGCAGGTCGGAGTGTGCGGAGATGAGGAAAGATTGAGAAGAAACTGAGTTACAGAAAACCCAGAACGAAGAGACGGAATTAGCAAACGAGTAGGGGATTGGTGGAGGAGGGGAAGAACGAGACGGAGATGAAACTGTTTAGGAACCCGCTGTACATTGAACAGTTGGAAGCGAAGGCCAGATAAAGAATGAGATGCGAAGAGTAATGATGGAGAACGAATGAGAGCAGAGAAGGAAATCGATCAATGGAGGAACCACGAGATTGCAGAATGGAGAACAGAAGAGTACTGAAAGAACAAGGATGAGCAGGAGAAAGAAATCAGTCAGTTGAAAGAAATAACTGAGATTGCAGAACGAGGGAACAAGGAAGACAGTGGAATAAAAACTGCAAAGATATGAATTTAGAATGAATCGACAAAAGGGAAAAAAAAGTTTGGAATACGAGAGAGATGTTGAAGGAGCAACGAATGAAGCAGGAAGGAGAACGAGGAGATGAAGGACACAAGAGATTGGAGAGGGAAGAGGAGAGTAGACAATGGGATAGAAAACAAAGAGAACATGAACGCTGAGGATTGACCAATTGAAAGAAAGGGAGGCTGGAGTTGCGAGGAGATTGACAAGAACAGCGAATGAAAACACAAAATGGAGAGAACCAAATGAAGAACCACAAAACTGCAGAGGAAGACAGGAGAGGAACAAGCGAGAAGTAATGAGACAGCAGCAATTGAAAACAAGAAAGAGTTAACAAATGAAAGCAAACATGAAATGGAGAAGGAAGGAAGGAGAGGAAACGAGGAAAGGGTAATGAGAGAACGCGAATGAAACAGGAAGGAAATGAGCAATTGAAAGAAACGATGGAGATTTGGAAACGTGAGAAGCATGAGGAAAGAGTGGGAGAGAAACCAAAAAATATACGAGGTAAATTATGAGCTGAAGGAGAGAGTAAAATTTGGAAGTCCAGAGAGATGGAAATCCATAAGAACAGAAACTTATAAATGTATAGAAGACGCGGTAGACGAAAAAGTAGGGAGGACTGCACGATAAAGACGGGTCTTAAAGGAACGAACAAACACACACGGAGTTTAGTGGAGGATAATGGTGGCAGGTTGAGTCTGCAGAGCGTGTGGAGACCCGGTGCGAGCAGCGGATGGCCTCCTGTCGGGAACGGAGGGAACTCTAATGCTCCGTTAAGCTGGTCACGACCAGTGGGGTTCGTCGTGCAAGCAAGTTGAATGGGGACGAGTGCTTGTGGACGTGTGCACGCCGCTTGGGGCAGAGGCCCGGAACCCTTTGTTGGGCGACACGAATCCCCAGTGTGGTTGTTGCAGGGGTGTGTGTTGGCGGTAGTGCCAGGATGCGTGACTTCCCAGACGCGTGTGTGGTGAGGCCACGGGTGAGTGCCCCGGTTTGTGAGTGAGGCACGGTGTGTGAGTGAGCGACCGGTGTAAGGAGAACAGCATGTGTGAGGTCGCTGTATGTGGGGAGATGACGGTCGCTATGGGAGTGCAGGCGGTTTCCCGTGCTGGGATGTTGTGTTGGAGGATCTGTTGCGTCGTGACGCAGGTGTGTGTGGAGAATGGAGACGACGACGGCGACCAGATGGAGGACCAAGCCGAAAGAGCGGCTGTAGCTATTGTGGGGGGACCGCGCCGGGTTCACCAGCAGCGAGGTGAGGTCCGTTGCTGTGCAACGCACGGACCCCCACGTGCTCGCTTGCGGGAAGTGAAGCCCGGATCCAGGAAACGCCAACGGTGGATTTGCCGGATCCCGCGGGAACGGACAGTTTAGGCGGATTTAACGAATTGGGGACCGAGCGGGTTCTCCACGCGAGCTTCTGTGTTAAGCTCCAACAGGGCAAGCACATGTTCGTTCGCGTGGGGGCCTCGGAGTGCGAGGTTGTGCTGTTTGGGTGCGCAGGGTGAGTCATGGCTGCACGTGGGGTTGCGAATCCGGCAGGAGGGTGAATCCTGCCGGAATGTACGTGCAAGAGGGACGAGGTACACGTTGCAGCTGATTTATGACGTCACGGGCAGGAGCTGTTGAGTTGCGCGCCTGGTGCTGCGCCGTAATTTGAAAAAAAAAATTAACAAAGCAAGCCTCCGCTTTCGGGTGAACAGGATTCCCTAGGCAAGGGGTGGAGACCCCTTGCCTGGGCACAGGATGAACTAGCTGAGGGGGAGGGTTAGTGCATAGTTTAGACCGGTTCCATGGGGCAGGGGGAGTTCCTCATGGGGGGCCCGTGGAATGGATTGAGTAGAGGGTTGTAGTGAGCTTTAGGATGCGGAAAATGAAATTTTTTTTATTTGGAGGGACAGTGACACACTTTGGAATTGTGTGAGTGGGGACGAGCTTAAAGCTACGTACAGTAGTTAAAACAGGAAGTGCTGTAGTTTAGGGATGACGTGGAGCACGAGTTAGTTAGGGAGGTGTTAGAAGGGAAGGCAGGATCAGCGGTGTGCGTGTTGAAGAGTATGTGAGCTGTGTGGAACATGTTGAGTGGGTGAGGCCGCGGGTCGGATGTGAGTTGGAGCGATGTGGAATGCACTGGTGCGATGGTGATGGGGGGAGGAGTGACTCCCGCCAAGGGACCCCGGGTCAGTTGATGAGTGAGTTAGCTGGGTTAGTCATTGATAAATGGAGGTCGTTTTGTTGTTGGTGGGAGTGTAGGCTCGACTTGTTTTGGGCGGTGCAGGAGCCCTGTGACAATATTATTTGTTACGTTCTGGAAATTCGCAAACACCATAAGGCTCCGTAGGTTGAGAAATAGTTTTAAGTACCATGTGGTAGTTGCCCAAACCATATGTCTAGGGGGCTTTAATGTGATTTTCGGGCTGCGATTCCTTTGAGTTAGGCGTTTTTCTGTTTCTACCTTTGTTTTGAGCCACCCACTGCCAACGAACAACAACAACGCCAGCAGCAGAACACGCTTCACCACGCCGCTTACCGCCAAACTCACAGTCACCGCATTCACCAACAGGCCACTATGGCCATCGAACACCGCGGAAAACCTCCACCACCTTCTCCTACGGCATTGCCCGCACACCTGTGGACGCCGAGCGCTCGAGCTGTCGTTCAGCGAGACACGCGAGACGCGAGTGCAGATGGCGGGTTTTTGAGGGTAGAATGAGGATCAGGAATGGATACACGCCCACATCTGAATCACCCAATCAGGAGCGGGGCGGCTTGGGCCCGCCCCAGACGGGCGTCTGACGGGAAATCGGGGCATATGCAAATTTGAGGATCAGGTATGCATCACGCCCCCTTTTTCATCCGTCGAATCGGCGAGCGTGGCTCGCCTGAGGTTCGTTTGGATCTAAGAATTTGCATATGGGTGGGTTCCCGAACGGCGATAAAGGCCGAGCGCAGTGAGGAGCACGAAGAGTGTCAGGTGGAGCAAGAGATCGGTGATGGTAGTTGGGCTGGGGTCGTTGGAGACGGCAGCTCGAGGAGATCGGTGAGGCGGAGACGTGGGGCAGCGGTGCGGAGCGCGACGTGCTGAGGTGGACCTGGAGGCTTCGAGTCGCGGAAGATTCGAGCTAGCCAGCCATACTCCCTCCCCAGAGCATCAACCAATTCCCCCTCTGTTCCCCGCGCTGAGAGAGTGCGGAAACGGCCCCGTTCCCTTACACCAGCAGGTTGCCCACGGAACCGCGTGCAGCGACATTGCTGCGGCTGCGCCACGGGGCGCGGGTAGGACCCTTCGGTCTCGTGGGCCTGGCCGCTCATTCCAGTTCCACGCGCATTAGGCCACGAGGACAGTCTGACTTCCTTGCCTGTTGAGGGGTGGTCTTTTCTTTGCTTTCGGTGTGAAATGCGTGTCTGTGGCGCGTGTCTTGTAAGTTAAGTAACTGTATAAGTGGTCCGTGTGTAGTGTTTGTCGGTTTTTATCCTTTATATTGGCATTCTTTTGTTCTATGTTATATATGGTCATATCGTTATGGTGACATGTAAATACGTGTGCTATATGTCGTGCTCCGTCCGCGAAGTAAATGTGCATTGTGTAGAACTGGTGTTTCCCGTTTTCGCTTCAGTCTTTTCTTTAATTGACCCGTCCATCCTGCTTCACGTAAAGGGGTTCGTAGTGGGGTGCAAACACGCCGGTAATAATCTGAACCGTCGAGGTCGGACGATTTAACACGCATCGGTGGATTTCCCGATAGTACGGAACGGCCGCCCAAGCGGCTCGTGTCCGGGAGTCGACCTGCGGCGAGGTACGGATCGCCGGTTTACATTCCGCGTGGGGTACTTAGGTAGGTCGAAGTTTCAGCGAACAACCGACCTGACGCGGGTGGCGATTGGCACCGATGTGTGGAGTCGGGAAAGGCCCACCGTACTGGATCCCGTGGCGTTTAGCCGGGAGGGTCACGGCTGAAGTGTCCGTCCGGTGGCCAGGCGTCGGAGTCGCCGTGGCCGATCGCACGGCGCGGGCGCGGAATTCGCACACAGTGGTGTTACTAGGAGTGATTGAATTCAAATCCCTCCCGTCTCCCAGCTAAATTCACTCACAGGGAATCGGTCCAGGGGTGAGAGGAGCGACCCCCGATTCCCTCCAAATTACGAGCGAGCTAAATTCACCCGTTACGTGGAATAAGATGGCGTCTCAAGGCGAGCGGGAGCCGGGGGTATTAGAAATGTA
>JAXMNL010001261.1:4346-22072 GCA_035128595.1 Eptatretus atami
ACCATTTCTTCATGTTACTTTTTTATATCAATTAACCTCAGGGTCTGTTTTAAGGATGTGATAAAAGACACAAACAAACAAGCTTCAAAGCGTGATACGGAACCCTGGCTTGTAAGCAATATTCAAGCTGCTTGCTAACAGAACACACTCCCAGTTATTGTTGTTTGTATTTCCAACTTGCATTATTGTACGTTGTGTCGGAGTGGCCACCCGTCCAGGATTGGTCCAATAGCCAAGGAGACTCCTTTGCAGCACCGACGCTCTGCACAGAGTATGGTCCCCAAATGGATGGATGGATGGATTATTGTACAGTTTGATCAAAAGAGATCAGACTACCTGTCAGAAGATTGGCTTCAGATTATTCGAGCTGATGGATTGCCCATCTTGACCAGGCGGAGATCCTCACACACACAAAGTCCTGTGAACTACCTGCAACTCCACCTCCAGCAGGACCACAACCACTTACCAGCACTGTCGCCAGAGCGAACGTCTGCCAGACAATGTAACCTCCATATCAAGTGGAGTGTACTTTTTGTTTTTTTGTGTCCGCAGACGTTCACCCCACTTAATTTAATAAGACAAACACATCATGCTTTGGTTTGTCCCTGGTGCATCCATGAGCACAGCACCGGTACGCATTACTATGTTTATCAAACTAAGGGAAAAGTAGGAAGCAGGATTTCAAAAATTAATTCAATACAGTCTCCACTAATCACTGATAATGGAATATTCTGCACACATTGTTTTGTAATTTGGGGGAGGGGTGATACCTAATTCCACACCTCACATCTGACGGTCATGGACGGTATACTCCGAACCAGACGATTCTATAAAAAACCACAGACGCCGTCTATGGACTGGATTGTAGCACTCAGTCGGTTTACCATCCTGTGAGATAACAAAGCAGATGGGAACCGTGCTTGCGACTTTGTGGCACGACTCTTTGGCGAGCGAACCGATGACATGTGTCGCACGATTTTAACAAACGACCGATTGGTTTACGAGCTAGCACTCTCAGAAGCACAATCTCATGAACCAAACTCGAGCAGGAAAGTCAAGACACGATAATAAATTCCACGTACTTTATTAGAATGAGCAATGAGTAGGAATGACGGACGAACGGTTGTTGAGGGAATTACATTGGAAATGGTGGGAGAATTCAAAGAGGACAGAGCAAAGCATAATTTCAACAATTTAACAACACTCATACCTCCCCCTTCGTCCCGATGCGACAATACCCGTCCTCGGATGCCTATTACCTGACTCATCACCTTTCACTAAAAATCGATCCAGACACCTGAGGAAAAAACACAGTGAGATTGGGAAGAGGGGCAGAAATTACGAGTCTTGAAAGAGATCGTGCAGATTCATTATTTACCCCCGGATAGATTGCAATTACCCCCCCACGATCAGTTAGCTCAGGCTCGTCTGCCTCGCGCACTTCCTCCTTGTTAATCCCTTCTGCTCCACGACGCCCGTCGTTTGGGTCGCTCGTTCTCGTGCTGAAAGCGATAGTTATGCGTGGTGGCCGTTTCTGTGCCGAGGTGCAGGGGAGGTCGAGACATTTGGGCAGTTCCTGGAAACCGCATGCAGAGAACTCCGAGCTTGGGGCCGGATGTGTCATGTGGAAAAGCACCGAACAGTCCGGAAGATAAGAAGTCAGAGAGGTGGGAAAGTTGTCAAGAACCACACCCTCAGCCAATGATCGATCCACAGCCTTGCTGACACGACCTCTTCTTCAGAGTCACAGAGGATGTGAATTCTTTGTATTCACCAATTTAAATGAAGAATCCTTGGATTTTAAACAAAGGCAATAACTTGGGAATTTGTTATGGGATGTGTCAGAAGGATGCAGGATTTCGCGATATGTGTGAGGTCTGAAAGAAACGTGAGTGAGTAGAGGCCAGCGTGTCTCGTGTGAGTGGTGCGAAATGTGGAGATGCATGGTGCGATAGAGTTGTGTGTTGGGATGGATCTGGGGGGAGGAGTGACTCCCGCCCAAGGACTCCGTGGAGTCAGTGTAGAGTGAGTGTTTGGGCTGGGGTTTAGATCAAATTGACCAAAAATGGAGGTCGTTTGCTGATTAAGGTTAGAAAAAAAAAAGGAGTTTTGTAGGCTCGAACACCATTTGGAGAGGGTGCAGGAGCCTGTTGAACGGCTGGAGAGACTGCTGCGAAAGGTGAGTATCGCTGATGGGTCCCGGCCGGCTACCGGGGCTAGTCTGCGCTGTGTGGTAGGCCAGGGCCCTGTGGGTCCGCGATAGCGTAGTGGGCACGGTGCGCCGCTGGTCGGGGCCCAGGGCGCCTTTTAGCCGCCGTGGGCAGGTGTTGTGGGCATCGGGTGTTACCTTGTGAAAGGGGCCGGGAACGCCAGCTTGCCAAGTTTTGAGCGTTTCAGGGGAGTCGCCAGGAGAGGGACAACTCCCCGGTGTTAGGGAGCTGGTAAGTGCTCGGAAGGCCAGTTGTTGTGCCCGGGGTTGCCATTGGTTATAGAGATCGGCAGAGGGGTCGGGCCCAGCCAAAGGGGCCACGCGTTCCCAGCCATTGAAGACCGTTTCGAGGGCCACGGAAGGAAAAATTGGGGGCGAGGCCGAATGATAAGACACCAAACACAGGCGACGGGAATCTTGGTTGTGTTAGAACGATGCTTAAGCGAGGAGGCGCTGTTTTTGAAAGCCCCGGGTGGTTGTTAAAAGTTAATGGATAGGGAGGATTAGGAAGTGTGTTACCCCCTCCGCACCATCCATCCCTTCGCTTTCGTTGTGGGCCGCTGGGCACCCACTTTGGGTTAGACATCGCTGAGATCTGCAGGGAGGCCACATCCTTGAGGTTCATGTGGGCCTCAGAACACAGGACGCTAGCCCTCCCTTCATTCCCCTCCGGGAAGGAACGTTAGGGGTTTCGGGTAGTTAGTGCTAGGAGGAGGTAGGTAGCCGAACACAAACAGTTAAAAGGGGGTTAGGGACGTATTTATATGAGGAATAAAAATTTAAAAACAAACAAAAAAATAATGGGGCTAAATTGGTTTTTCCAAATTAAGGGAGTGGGTATGTTACAGTTTGACAGGGCAAAGGCGAATAGTGGGAGGGAGACATAGGTAGGTCCGCAAGCCCCCTTCTGAATTGTGTGGCCATCACCACCGCACTCCCCTCCAAAAACCAAACCCTCCACGAAAGCCAAAGGCTGCCCACTTTCATCGGCTGGCTGTGTCTGCTTACGAGGCCTGTACCGGCGGATCGTCTGCAGCGGTTGGCTGTTTGCTTCAAGGCCTGTTGTCGGTCGGATCGTCTCGACAGCTGCTGTGCTTCAGGCCTGTGGCCGGGTCCGATCGTCGACGCTGTGTTACTTTTCAAAGGCCTGTGCCGGCCAGTTCATCTTGCCGGCTCGTTTGCTACAGTGGCCCTGTTTTGCCATGCCTTTGCCTGCCTGCCTTCACCTTTTGCCTTGCCATGCCCACTGCCCATGTTCACCAGCCCCGTTCTAGTTGCTTTGCCCCCCCCCCCTTGTTCATTGCCATGTGCGCCGGTGATTCAACAGCAACAGTTTGCAAGCTGGCAGAACTGTCTTGTTGGCAGCTACAACCACGGGCCTGCGTGGCGCGCCCCGTGCCCGGTTCGACTCTTTGACCTTCCTGCAGAGTCCAGTTGATCCTGGCATGATAAGTTGTAATTTATAAGGTTAAGGTGTAAGTTGTGTACTGAAATATGAGTTGCGCCCCGGCATGTCTGTCTAGCGCCGGCAATTTATTAAGTCGTCCGTTGTGAAGTGGGTTGTTTAGTTAGTTACTCAGGCCCTCAGGTTATTTTTTTGGGACCGAATTTACCATGAATGTCGCACTCAGGGATCCGTTACCTAGGTAAACGTACTTAGGGTGAGAACACACATGAATGAGCATCACAGAATTTGACACTCGGAACGAGTCTATAAAAAAAAAGGGAGGGGTAGTAGTTACGGCTAGTGGAAATTCGCAACCCACCATTACTTTTTCAGGTCCGTAGGTGGAGATATCTTTTAAAGTACATGTTTTATAGTTAGCCCCAAACCCCATTTGTTATAGAGGGAAATTAATGTGATTTTCTTCCCCCCTCCCTTTTTTTTCCCTTTTTTTTGCATCCACCATTCGGGCTGCGATCCTTTGAGTTAGGCGTTTTTTCTGTTCTTTACCTTTATTTTGAACCAACCACGCTTCCAACCTCAACCAACAACAACAACCGCAGCAGCCACAACCTACCAATTCACCACTCGGCTCCCGCAAACCTTACATCTACCGCCATTCCAACGGCATCATGGCCATCGGCACCGCCGGAAAACCCTACCACCACCTTCACCTTCTTCCTACGGCCATCCCGCACACTGTGGGCAGAGCCGTCGGGCTATCTTGGGCCCGTTTCGCGATACACGCGAGCCGCGAGTGCAAATAGCGGTTTTCCGAGGACGAATCGGATCAAGAATTGCTACACGCCACATTCTGATCCATTCCATAGAAGCGCGGGGCGGGCTTGGGCCCCGCCTCCGACACCATCTGAGAGAAATCAGGATATGCTAATATTGAGGATCAGGGAGATTTCATGCCCCTTTTGCCTCCGTTCCATCGCGCGAGTCGTAGCTCCCCCCCGCCCCTGAGGTCGTTTTTGGAATCCGAAAATTTTGCATGTTATGGTGCGTTCCTGGAAGCCGATAAAAGGCGAGCGGAGAAGATCTGCTGCGGAGGATGAGTTTTGAGGGCACGGCTGCGCAGAGGGAGATCGGCTTGCGGAGGCAAACGGCTACGGAGGCAACAACCGGCTGCGAGGGAGATCGGGCTTGATGATGTAACCGTGAGCTCGGGTCCGGGGCGAGGAAGACTTGGCTGTCCGGCGACGAGGTCGGCGGTGAATCGCTCTTGTCGCGGGAACTCAAGCAAGCCAGCTCATACTCCCTCCCCAGAGCTTAGTCAACATTCCCACCTTTCCCCCCACGCTCGACGGAGTTGCGGAAAAAGGGGGCCCCGTCCCGCCCCCACTTTACTCCAAGCAGGTGCAACGACGGGCGCCGCCGTGCAGCGACATTGCGGCTCGCCACGAAGGCGGGTAGGGGACCCTTCGTTCTCGTGGACCTGGCCGCTCATTCCAGTGGTTCCACGCGCATTTGTTGCCACGGGACCCAGGTCTGATCCCTGCCTTTGACGGGGGTCTTTCCCTTTGCTTTTGAAGTACATGTGTGTCTGGCGCCGTTCTGTGAAGAATTCTAAAACTGTATATATAAGTGTTGCGTGTCCCGTGCGCGTAGCGGTTGTTAGCATCTGCGTCGTTTTTATGTTGAATTTCTTTCTTTGCATTCTTACTGTTATGGCGTTGTGTGACTATCGTGTGTCGTGAATTAAATGTGGCTACTTGTTGAACTTGCCCGTTTTCCTAGCGTTCCTTTCCTTTGTTGGGTCTCCATCTTGCTTCACGTAAAGGGTTCGAGTGGCGCCGATCGGCCCGGATAATTAATTCTAACCGTCAGGTCGACAGATAACACCGCTCGGTTATTCCGAATAGTTTACGGAACGCGGCCGCTTGCGTTCGTGTCCCGTGTAGTCGGCCTGGCGTGGTGCAACCCCTCGGTAGGTTAACCCCTGGCGAGGTACTTAGATATCGACTTTCGGCGATCACCCTAACCTCGCACGGTCTAGATGCGGACTGGGTTGTGTGAGGGCTTAAACCCCCACCCGTGACTAGCCCCGCGTAGTCCAGTAGGGTCACGGACTTAATTGTCCGTTTCCGCGGTCGAGTGCTGGGCCGCGAATTTCGAGTTACTGGCCAACGCACGCGGCGGGCGCGAATTCGAACAATATTTTATTATAATTTTGTTTGCAATGTATTATATTTCTTGTAAAGATGAGAGATGAGAGAGAGGAGAGAGAAGAGATGAGAGAGGAAGAAAGATCAGCAGTGAAGAGAGGAGATGAGAATGCGAAGAAAGACATGTCACGTTCCGTGTCCTATTCGCGCGTAGTCTGGGGAGCAGAGACAGAGACAGAGACAGGACAGGAGACAGAGAGACATGAGATATATCTGATATTAAAACTGTGGCGTCACAAAATTCACTTCAAAAACAGCAAAGGACAAAGATTAAAAATCAAAGCATCGAGACATTGCAAACATTAAATGATCAAGGACGACTGATATGAGTCAATGACTCAACAAAGACTTCAAATCCCATGACTCTGTCATCGAACTCGGACGAACATATCGAACAACCCCGAAGGGAACAAAATTCCAAAACTCGGGAAAGGAAAACTGCTGTGAAATTTTCACCCAAAAGAATTAATCACCCATTGCTTCAAACAGGCCAAACACAATACTTGCTTAGACTAGGAAAGAGAAGAAAATACATCTTTTCATGGTTCTATGGGGATTTTCTGTTGTGATGTGGTGCGGCCATTTCAGCGCACAATGCAAATTCTGGATAGTAAAATACTGGGCTTGTGCGAGAGATGTTCCCGCAGTTCTGAGAGCAAGGTCGGGAAGCCAGCTACTTCGGACATCGTTCATCCAACGCTGGTACTCACTGGGAGTCCTCCTCCGGTGTGCAGGTGAGCTTCAAACCTTCCAGCATTTGTAAGAGAACACAACCTTGAAGCAATTCTCATCGCAAGAAGCTGCCTTTGACCGCCGCCGGTAATGTGCTTCTCCGCCGCAGCGAACGCGTTGCTCTGTGCTGGCAAGCCTTTGCGCCCATAATGAGCGAGCTTCCGACGGTACTATCTCCTACGCGGCACACACACTTTCGTCGGTGCGATGTGTGTGCAGCTGTGCACATGCTCTTAATCAGGATGTCTATGTGAAGCAGGGTATGCGTGGGATTGTAACATCTCCCCAGCTTGTCTTCAAAAGACCTCGACTCATATTTTCCATCCAGCAAGTTTCCTCCCTACCATGGTCTAAGAATGCTGGGTAATTAATCCGTCCACATCATGCTCATTGCTTCGGACGCAGGAGAGACGTGGACGTGTCCTTGCGTCTCTTCAGGTCCCATGGCAAGTCCGTGTCCGCGTTCATGTTCCGCTCTCCTCCTCGATTCTTGTCGCTCAGCTGTTGGGTACATAGTTCACTGTAGCAGGCGCTGGAGAGGATCTGTGAAGTGAGCAGGATGTACCAATTGTTATCACGAAGAGAAGGTTGTAAAAAAGAAGGTCCAGGCCTTCCAGTTCTTGTGTGGTCGGGAACATCAACTTGCTTCTCCGTGAGGACGGTTTTCAACTTCTTCTTGCCTGGACCCGGTTGGCTCGGCCACCATCGGTTTGATGACGATTGATTCAATTTCTCTGCCTCTTCCTCTCCATTTCCACTGCCTTCCTCAAACATCACTCAGCTCCCCCCATGACAAAAAAAAGAAACAGTCTGGTAGGAGGATGGTGTGGAGATGCTTGCTTTTGATCTTGCGCTTGTCTTTCTGCTTGAGTAAGCCACTCTGTCGTTTGACATGATGGATGATGTAGTGAGCTGCTCCTCGAGGACCTGCTTGTTCTCGTATTCAAAGAAGAGTGGTCCAGAGTGGGGAGATTGCCCTCTGCAACTTGTTCCCTGGTGGCTCTTGAATATTGTTTCTATCTCATTGAGCAAAGGTTTTTGGAACACAAAGCCTCGGTTGTCAGCCCTTTTGAAAGTCCGAATGCCTGGATGATCAAGTTGACTTGAGATTGATATTTCTCATTCTTGCTCGTGCCAGGCCTGGTTGAATGCACATTGTGCCTTGCGCCATTTTCCTTATTCGTCCCTGTTCTTTCAACCTTTGGACATTAGGCACGTACCACCAACAGGATTTCTTCTTGAGTCCATCAATGATGTAATGGCGTTATCCCCATACAAACCAGTGAAGAAGCTTTGAGGATGGACCACCTTGAGGACCCCCCAGGCAGGGAGTCGAGATTGGAAATGAACTTTTGTTCCTCTTTCAGACATGTGGGAAATTCTTTTTCCTGAATGCCTCCAGCACTGGATCGTTTGCCATGTTCGTGCAGCACATCGTCCAACCAAAACGAGTTCTCATCACAGCTTGCGGCGGACATGTGCTCATGCTGAGTCATCTTTGAGCTCAGGAATTTCAAATTTCTTCAGTGCAAGATCCAGTGTCCATTCACGAACTCATGACAAAGTGCTATGCGTACTGCTGCACTTTGGTGCTGGTTAACTTATTGGGAAAGGTACGGTTCGCTTTGGTCCCAATCGCTTGCAGGAAGCCAGAGTCGATCTCCATGGCAATGCCTTTCTGAGGGGAGGGTCTTTCGCAGTGCTTCATCGGTGTGAGACACTCCGTGTCCGCCAACGGAAGCCATTGAACCGTCTGTAAGAGTTCAGGGAAGTCGCTCAAGAGGGACAGACCAACTTGAGCAAGAAGTTCTGCTCGAGAGACAGTCTCCTGTTGAACAGCGCGAGGCAGTGCAGGACGAAGTTTCATATGATCACGCTCTTTCAGTGCTTTGCGTACCTTTTTCAAGGAGGTATGATCCCCCAGATTTCCATATTATTGGGAATCCGTTCCGAAGAATCCTTAAATCCACCTGGCTTCAGGCCTTTTTCTCTTTCATCGGAGATGTGGTCCTGTACCAGACGTGATGGAATTGGACCTTCTTCTGCATCAACCTCTGCTGTTGCTATGGCTGCAACTATTGGTGCGCTGCCCATCGTGGTTGATTTAACAGTTTTCACCATGGTCATTGTGCACGAATCACGCTTCTCACAGGCTTCCCCATTCAAGTAAGTGATCCCATTAGATTTGGGAATACCTTGCGCCAAATCTCGAGAAGATCTTCGTGTTCTTCAACAGCTGTGCAATCTCTCTTTTTGAAGCCTTCTGTTGAGATGGCGGAGGTTGCGTTTTTTTTGGACTGCGACGCCTTCCACTTCACATTGCTCGGAAAGTGTCACACAAATTGCTTTCTTTGAAAGCAGCAATGGCATCTCAGTCTTGGTTCTTGGAAGCGTTTCTTCTAATCCTTCTTGCAACGTTCACAAAATAGCAGCCTTGCGATGGAAGTGAATTTGTTGCGATGGGGTGGTGTTGTGGACGTGGATGGTGTTTGTCGGGACAGGATGCTGAGTCGGAAAGGCCAGGCAGAGATGGTGGCTGCATTAGTGGGTGGAGAGCTGGGAGATTTTTATTGGCTGGCACGAGGGGTTGTGTTGGTGCAAAAGCTGGTGGTGTGTGAGCGTGTGACTCCGTGGAATGTCGGGACATGAGCTGAGTTAGGTAAAGCCAGCAGAGATGGTGGCTGTGGAGAGCTGGGGGGGCTTCGCTTGGCATGGCAGAGGGTTTGTTGGAAAAAAGCTGCGTTGAGTGTGAGACGTGTGACTGGGGTGGTTGTCGGTGAGGATGCTAGTCAGGAAAGCCAGGCAGAGGATGGTGGCTGTCCAGATGGATGTGGGAGAGCCTGGGGAGGACCTTGTTTTGGCCATGGCAGAGGGTCTATTGGGCCAAAGCTGGCGTGATGTGAAGACCGTGTGGACTAGGTGTCTTTTTCTGGACAGGATGCTGAGTGGAAAGCCAAGGCAGAGATGGTGGCTGTCCAGATGGATGTGGAGAAAGCTGGGGAGTTGACTGTTTGCATGGCAGAGAGTTCTAATGGGCCAAAGCTGGTGTCTGTGAGTCACCGTGTGACTGGTGTCTGTCTGACAGGATTGCTTGAGTTGGGGAAAGCCAGGCGAGATTGTGGCTGCGCGAGAAGCTGGGGAGGACTTGTTTGGCTGGCAGAGGCTGTGTGGAAAAAGGTGGGTAGTGTGAGCACGTGGTGGACTGGTGGTTTTGATGGGACAGGATGCTGAGTAGGAAAGCCAGGCAGAATGGTGGCTTGTCCAGATGGATGTGGGAGAGCTGGGGAGGACTTGTTTGGCATGGCAGGGGTTCTAATGGGGCCAAGCTGGGTGTGTGAGGACGTGTGACTGGTGTTTTGACAGGGGACAGGAGCTGATAGGGAAAGCCAGGCAGAGATTGGTGGCTGCGGAAGCTGAGGAGGGACTTTTGGCATGGCAAGGTGTATGTGTGGGGGGCAAAAGCTGCGGTGGTGTGAGACGTTGTGGTTGGGTTGATGGGACAGGATGCTGATTAGGGAAAGCCAGGCAAAGAGGCGGCTTGGGAGGCTGGAGGGGCTTTGCTGCATGGCAGGGGTTGTGTGTGGGGCAAAAAGCTGGGTAGTTTGTGGACGTGTGACTGCGTTGTTTGATGGGACAGGATGCTGAGTAGGAAAGCCAGGCAGAGATGGTGGCGTTTATCCAATGGATGTGGAGAGCTGGGAGGGAAAAAAAAAACTTGGTTTGGCATTCGGCAGAGGTTTCTATTGCGGCCAAAGCTGGGGGGTGTGTAGACGTTGTGACTGGAGTTTGACATTGACAGGATGCCGAGTAGGAAAGCCAGGGCAGAGATTGGTGGGCTGCGGAGAAGCTGGGGAGGGGCTTGCTTGGGCATCAGAGGGTTTGTGTGGGCAAAAGGCTGGGTAGTGTGAGACGTGTGACTGGTGCTTTTTGACGGCGACAGCGTTCTGCTTGTTGAGTAGGGAAAGCCAGGCAGAGATTGGTGGCTGTGGGAGAGCTGGGGACGGGACTTGTTTGCTGGCAGTGGTTGTGGGGCAAAAAAAGCTGGGTGGTGGTGAGACGTGTGACTGGTGTTTGATGGGACAGGATGCTGAGTCGGAAAGGCCAGGCAGAGATGGTGGCTGTGGAGAGCTGGAGGGGCTTCTTTTGGCATGGCAGAGGGTTGTGTGGGCAAAGGCTGCGGGTGGTTTATGAGACGTGTGACTGGTGTTTGATGGGACACGGATGCTGAGTTAGGCAAGCCAGGCAGAGATGGTGGCTTGTCCAGATGGATGTGGAGAGTGGGGAGGGGCTTGCTTGGCATTGCAGATTGGTTGTCGTGGGCAAAACGCTGGGTGGTGTGGACGTGATTGTGACTGGTGTTTTGACAGGACAGGATGTCTGAGTAGGAAAGCCAGGGCAGAGATGGTGGCTTCTGGATGGGATGAAGAGCTGGGGAACCGGGACTGTGCTTGGCATGCAGAGGGTTGTGTTGGGCAGAAGGCCTGATGCGATGCATGTTACCATACAATTCTGCATTTTTAAGTGTCGTGTGCTCCATGGGTTGCTCTGCTTGCGTCGGTGTGGTAACACTGATTCAGATCCATTCTTCTTGGACATCGATCTTGCAATCGTGAGGCATGGAAGGGGAATGAAATCCCTGATCAGTCGGGATGTCCCTTTAAACAAGTTTGAAACCGGTCGCATGACATCTCGGGGTGTTCAATATCTGTGATCTGTATTCCTTATTATTCCAGAAAGCACTGTGAAAGTGTGACTGGTTCCCCCCAAATCGTTCCTTACACCGTTAAGCAAGTTCCAATAATGAGTCATTAATGTCCAAAAACTGGATTTGCTGCCACTTCTCCTTGTTGCTTGCGCTTGTGATGTGAGCGCTGTTTGGCGGATGATGTAATGATTTGTGGAAATGTGCGTAGATGACAGCAGGGAACCCATGGAGCATGATGTGTTCGTTCCTTTGCTTGTCCGCTTCGCAGATTGCCCCCCAGAGTTACCTTGGCCAATAGGTGGAACTGTAGTGTTGTTGGGGATGGTAGTAACTTTTGATACTATCACTTGGATCGATGTTCTTCAGGCATGGGTTCATAAAGGAGAGCAGGAGCAAGAGTAAGCTTCTATTTCTGAAGCTGAGGAAACGAGTCTCTTACCTGGAGCAAATCCTAGGAGGGTTGCTTTGGGTTGTATGGTTAACGTTCTTCCTCCTCTCCATCTGCCGCTTCATTGTGTGCTCACCGCCACGGCGAGGTTCGGGTCACACGCGTCTCGGGATGTGTTTACAAGCCACACAGGTCCGGACGTAAACCTTCAGCGTGACCGCCTGATGGACGGGCGAAAGGGGACCATGGGGGATGGATAGGAAACAGCAGGTCTGTCAGTGTCGGAGCCGAGTTGTGAAGGAAAAGGAGATGGAGTGGGGGTGCGCACGGGTTTGATTGAATATTCCCACAAAAAAGGATTGGCGGTAAACAAAATTTCGCCGACAGGACAAATATGAATGACGGCCAGGTTGTTAAAATCGGACTTCACCATTCAGGACCACGGAGCAACACCACGTGGGGAAAAGGACGTTCTATCTTACTAAATTAATGAATGAGTTGAAAATTATAAAAATTGGGAAACTCTTAAAAACATAAATTTGTTTCGGTCGCTTATCAAGGGAATTTAACAATTATTCTTAATTTATATTTTGAGTGACGTGTAAAGAGGAAAACACATTTAAACCACTTCTCGGAGGACGCTTTGACTGGACCCTATCATGAACCGCTTCCTGGTCGATCACATTAAAACACTTCTCGGAGGATTGCATGACGCGACCTTTCCAGTAACGCTTCCTTGTTCGATACACATTAAACACCTCCTCGAGATGTTGGCCCGACCTTCCAGGTAACCGCTATTCCTTGTTTCGATCACATTTAAACACCCTCCTCGACGGATGTTAACGCGACCTTCCAGTAACCGCCTTCCTGATCGATCACAATTTAAACACCCTCCGCGAGGAATGTGGCATGGAAACCTTTCCAGGAACCCCCGCTCTTGGTCGATCACATTTAACACCTCCTCGAGGATGTGACGCGACCCTTCCATAACCGCTTCCTTGTTTCATCCAACATTAAACACCTCATTTGAGGATGTGACGCGACCTTCCAGGACCGCTTCCTTGGTTCGATCACATTTAAACACTTCCTTGCAGATGTGATTTGCGATTTTCCAGGAACCGGCTTCTGGTTCGATTCACATTAAAACAGCCCCGAGGATGTGGAGCGACCCTTCCCAGGTAACCGCTTCCTTTTGGTCGATTTCACATTAAACACCTCCTCTTCCTTCTCTCTCATCCCTCTCCCTCTCTTAGAGGCAGCTGTGGTGGGAAGGCGAGGCGAGGAGATGGGGGAAGCAGACAGGAGGGAAGCAGGAAAAAGGGGGATTCCCGAGGGGAGGGAGTCACCAAGGGGAGGTTGTCGCATGAAGGGGGCGGGGGGAAGCGTGAGGGGGAAGGGAAGGCAGCCGAGGGGAAGGGAAGAGCACGAGGGAAGGCACGGGCGATTTAAAATGTGTTCAAAACAGGAACATTTTGTTTTTTAACCATGTTGGGTTCCTATAAATTGGGTCGGAGTATTTTATAAAAACACATGCGATTGTACCTGGCAATTCAAAACCCAAAAATGTCAATCCTTAACAGAGGACGGGGGGTGGTAGGTGTAGGGAGAGAGGGAGGAGATGGGGTGGGAGCAGATAATAACAGAGGGCGGGGATAATGAAGGGTGAGAGGGTTTTTGTCTTGTGTTTCAGTTCATTTAACATAACATATTCCTTTAGGGGACCCCACCTGCACTCCTCACCTTTCACTCTGTTTTTTTCCTACCCCCCCCCCCCTCCGTTACTTACTTTTCCACCCCCTCTCTCTGTCCCTCCTCGCTCTTTTCCTAATAAAAATGCAGGTATTCTTCTCCAACCTCTTATCTCTTCTTGCCGTCTCTGTGTTCTCTCACCCTTCTTCGCCCCCTTCCCTCCCGCAGTGTGTAGCTACGTTGGTGAGGGTCGGCTCTTCCCCACCCCTTACTCGTTCTATCCCCCATCCCAGCAAACCCTTTCTTCCCCATTCCCCAGCTTCCCATCTCATCCCTCTGATCTCTCCCCTCCCTTCCTTCCTTTGTGACCCTCCCGAATCCCCCCCCGTCCCGTTTCCACCCCCCTTATATCCCAGCCAGACAAGCGACGGATTGTATTTGGTCTGGTCTGTACTCCAAGAGAGGCGCGTGTCCGCGTGTCTGTGGCTGTGACCATTCTTCAGGAGATAACCAAAGGATCTTAGTCAAACTTTTCAGAGGTTTATCAGTGAGGACAAAAACGTTTTGGGACAAAAAAAAAATTCAGACAATATTAAAAAATTATTATTATTATAATTTCTCTGTTTTACCTGCGCCTTTGTCGCTCTGTGAAAGGGAATATGAACGAATAGAGCACCGAGGTCCACGTGGGTCTCCACGAGAGAGCCAGGCTTTTTTTTTTCTACCCAATGAGCGAGAATAAGGCCGCTTCAGAGCGCCTCATTCATCTCATGAATCAATCCGGTCATGATGAGGTCTGTTTTTTAAATCGAAGCATCACGTGATTTATGGGAATCGAACAATTTAAACAGAAGACGGTTTGGGATTTGTCACTCCTCTCGACATTCCTCCCGCTTTATAAGTGTTGTCGATTTACGAACCGACTCACTGGCCACCCGTAACTCGTGGTGTTCGTTCAAAGGGATCGCAATGGGGCTGGCAGGCACACCCTCGATGTCGCGCTCCGGCAAACGGGAAAGTGACTACCCTCTTATGGCGCGCTACCGCCGGCCAAAACAGGAAGTGACGTCACCGTTGCGTCGAGAACTTCGTGAAAAAAAAAATATTTTTTTATTTTCATGATTGATGATGTGTTCTCCGCGGTTCTTTTTTTTTTTAAAACCACCGTTTTGTTTTCATACAAAGATCTTTGTTGACCCTTTCCGATCCTATCAGCTCGCGCAAGCTGACTTGAGGGCATCCCAAGACCGTTTGGTTCCTTTACATTGTTAGTTTATTACCGTAAAAACCGTATATAGTAGTATAAAAACTGGCGTTTACTCAATGTTCAGTAGGTTAAAAACTTCGTGTAAGTTAATAAAACGTTAAATAATATTTTTCTCTTCACGTCACGCCGTGACCGTCACTGAATCCCGGCCGCATGGTAACCGCCATTTTGCGTGAGGAAGAAGAACCGTGATAGCCGCGTCTCGCGAGCGAACGCTGCCCCTTAAACGAGCTCGGGCGTGTTGTTCTTTCTTCTTCTTGTGAAGACAAACCTTTATATTCGGACTCGGCTCTTTATATACACGATCCGGATCTCCTTAATACTAGCACTTGTACACATCCTCGCATAGCGGTGCCTATTTGAGAGGTCTTTCTGAATTTTTAAATAATATTCGGACATTTGCTTTAAGTTATCGAAAAGTTTAATGTTGACTATTTTAAAGATTATTCCCATTTATCTATTGTTAAATTTCGTAAATACATATAATCTGTTAAATACGTAAATACATTATGACGGGTTCTCGTATTTGGGCTTAATCAAGGCACGTGACGAAATATCTAGGAAGTTTGTCGTTTTTTTTTAGCCGACAAAACCTTTAGGACGCTGCTCGTTGGTACACATTTGTCCTTGTTCAGCAAAGGCTTGTTGGTGTTCGTGTTCGTGAGTATTTCCTTTAATCCACTCAAAACATGGTGAGTTCGACCTTCGGTTTTATTAAGTTTACTTGGTTCTGGTCGGTCAACACAACCTGCGATGACCTCCACGTTTTTTCCCTCCATTTCCATTGACCTTTCCGATTCAGCGGCCTTCTTCGTTTCGTGGACTGTAGGGTACGGTGTTTGGGTGATTTATTTATTATTATGCTGTGGCCCGTTACGTTGCAAAAAACAAAAAAAAAAAAAAAAAAAAAAAAAAAAAAAAATAAAAAAAAAAAAAAAAAAAAAAAAAAAAAAAAAAAACTTTCAAACAACCACACAGGCCGTTCCTTTCGCTGCTCTGTAAACGAGACAGGGGGTTCCATGTCAAGTGAACATTTTCAGCCATGACCTCCGTCTCAAGATTTCACTCTTTTTTTGCAAGTGTTTGTATCGAAGGGCATTGCAGAATGTTATTCGACAGATGAGGACGAGGAGGTTTTTTGGAGCGAAAGCGAAGAGTTGACCTATTAAACGGTCGTCATCGATGATAGGCGAAAGCCCACTGAAGAAATTCGACAAACGAAAGGCGGAAAGGAAACCCAGTAACGTTTCCTGAAAAGCAAGTTAAGTGGAGATTCTGTGCGAAAGAGAATTCGAACTAGTTTCGACCAAGCACGCGGAGAAAACACAAAATACGCGTCAAAATGGATGAAAAACTGCATGCGTCGGAGATCAAAGCCTTGAAAGAAAAGTACGTTGCTTCGAGCCGTTTCAGGCAAATACACTGCATTATTTGCTGCTAAAGAATTTGAGCATCAGGATTGATGAGTGAATTCAGTTGCTCCCAAAGAATGGCTGTGCAAGCCAAAAATGTAGAGAAAGAAAATGTATGCTATCGTCTCCAAATCCCAAACAGGGTAAATATTGCCTGACGAAGTGCCTGACGAAAAAGGACTTTGCTTTGGTGGTCAGGAGATGAACATTTTGAAAAAGACAAAATTTCAAAAGCGGCTGCGTCAGAGTATGGTATTGACGCAGAATGGCATTTTTTCAAAGTTTGGCAAGTGCCCTTCAGATGGCGTGGGGTACAGTCCAACGAGAAGCACACGTGAGAGCCTGCTTCGACCTACGACAGTCAATTATTTCTCCAAAATATCTTTTCCGCCTTTCTTGAAAATGTTTGAATGAAATGAAGTTCGGTTACGGGATCCAAGAGGGGCGTATGACGAGAAGAACGAAATCTGGAAGAAAGGTTTAAAAACGGCCCAAAACCATAGCTTGGACTCAAAAACTTTTCTGCTTTTCATCCCTATTTCTGAACTGCTCTTTCAAGTACGCGAATTCAGCCCTTAGCGAGGAACACCTGTTATCGAGTCAACTATTTCAAAATCTACACCAACTTTTAACGGGAAACTCTTCAGGTTTATGTCACAGTGCACTTATGATGGAAAATTGGTGGCTTTTGCCTGCTCTTGGAAGCCTTTTCAGGGCACCTCATGAAGTGAAAGTGAATTTTTCTTCATCCAAACGGGCCCGCAAATAGTTTATTTTTTCCTGACATTTGAAGATCACGGCATGTTTAGACAGTTTCTGATTACACTTTCTTTCCGTTAGACCAATAAATCTCTCTCTTACTACCTGCAACCTCCACCTCCAGCAGGACCACAACCACTTACCAGCACCTGTCGCCAGGTGAACGTCTGCCAGACAATGTAAGCCTCCATATCAAGTGGAGTGTACTTTTGTTTTTTTTTTGTGTCCGCAGACGTTCCACCCACTTAAATTTAATAAAGACAACACATCTCCATGCACGCACGGGTACGCAAAAACTATGTTAACAAACTAGGGAAAGTAGGAAGCAGGGATTTTTCAAAAAATAATTTTACCAATACATCCTCCACAATCAGAGAAATTGAATATCTGCACACATGTTTTGTAATTGGGGGGTGTATAACCATAATTACACCTTCATACACCGGTTCATGGAGCAGTAACCTGAACAACTATTCTATAAAACGACCACAACGCGTCTATGGTGGATATTTGAAGCACTCAGACTCGTTTACCATTCCTGTGAGATGAACAAAGCAGATGGGGAACCGTGCTTGTGACTTTGTGGCAGCGACTCTTTGGCCGAGCGAACCGATGCTATGTGTCACACGATTATTAACAAACGAGCCGATTGGTACTTGAGCTAGCACTCTCAGAAGCACAATCTCAACCAAAACTCGAGCAGGAAAGTCAGACACGATAATAAACTTCCACGTACTTATTAGAATGAGCAATTGAGTGGAAATAGGATAAAGTGGTTGGGGAATTCATTTGGGAAGAATTCAAAGAGGGACAGAGCAAAGCATATTCAACAATTTACAACACTTGTCCCCGATGCGACAATACCCTCCCCTTGTCCCCTATGCGACAATACCCGTCCTCGGATGCCTTATTACTCTGACTCATCACCTTTCCACTAAAATCGATCCAGA
>JAXMNL010001262.1:3682-17760 GCA_035128595.1 Eptatretus atami
GTGTGTGTGTGTGTGTGTGTCTCTGACCGCTGTTTCTCAACAACCACTGGTCCGATGTAATTGAAACTTGCCAGCTATATTGCTGGGGACCTGAGTATGTGCCTTTTGAAGGTTTGATATTAATTGGACAAGCGGTTCCCAAGTTATGGCCATTTATTTACCAAACCAATGACAAGACACGTTGCTGCGTCCGCGTGGCTGCGTAGGCCGGTGCGCGGCCGGCCGACGATGACGTCACGTGCCGTGCCGGTTACGATGGGGATGCCGGCCAGTTCGTCTGCCGGCTGGTTGCCTGCAACGCCTTTTCGGCGTATGATTGCCTTTACTTTCATTCATGCCCACTGCCCCTGTTCACCAGCCCCCGTTCAATTTGTTTAGCACCCCCCCCTTCATTCCATGCGCGCCAGGATCCGCAACAACAAGTTTGCAAGTGCAGGAACTTCCTGTTGGCAGCTGCCAAACCCAAACGGGGGGCCTTTGCAGTGGCGGGCCGTGCCACCGGTGTTCCTCTTGCTCTCCTTTCCTAGCAGAGTCCATTATCCTGGCCATGGAATAGTGTAACATTACTAGTTAGGTGTTAAGTGATATTGTAAATATGAGTGCGCCCCGCCCCCGGCCATGTATGTGTTAGCGCCGCAATTTTTTAATCTCTGTGTGAGTGATGTTTTTTAGTTAGATTACTCACCCTCAAGTATTTTTCTTGGGACACGAAATACCATGATTCGCACTCAGGAGATCGTAGTAAAACTACGAGGGAGAATAACAGGATGGCACACGATAATTTGACGACTCGGACGGTCATGTAAAAAAGGAGCTCAGGTTACGGCTCTGAAATTCGCAAACACCATAGAGTCCGTAGGGGTGAATATATTTTTCTTAATAATGTGTAGTCAGCCAAAGCCCATTGATAAGAGGGGAATTAATGATGATTCATTCGGCTGCCGATCCTTCTGAGTTAGCCGTTTTTTCTGTTCTACCTTTAGTTATATAGCCACCCACCGCAACAACAACACAACGCCAGCAGCAAAAACCTACCTCACCACTGCTCCGCAAAACCTCACATTCACCGCCATTCCAGGCAGCTCCAAATGGCCATCGGACACCAGAAAACCCTCCACCACCTTCTCCTAGGCATTCCCGCACCCACTGTGCGGCGCCGAGCGTCGGCTTCTTCAGCGAGACACGCGAGACGCGAGTGCAGAGGGCGGTTTTCCAGGAGAATTCGAGACAGAATGATGCACGCCCAATCTGATCACCCAATCAGGAAGCGTGGGCGGCATCGGCCCCGCCTCCAGACAGCGCAACGAAAATCGCATATGCAAAATTTGAGGATCAGGGGATACAACGCCCTTTTTCTCGTCCAACGGCGAGCGTGGCTCCGCCCCCTGAGTCGTTTGGATCCGATAACTTTGCTATGGTGGGGCCCGAAGCCGATACAAAGGCGAGCTCAGTGAGGAGCTCAGTCAGTGTCGGTTGCAGGAGTGTCGAGGTCGGTGGGCACAGTATCGAGTGGGGCGAAAGAGCCAGTCAGAGCAGGATCGTGAGCATTGTCGCGGATCTCGAGAGATCGGCGAGGCGGATCGGTGGGCAGACGGTGCGAACGCTGAGGGACCGGAGGCTCGCGTCAGCCGGATTACGTAGCAAGCAGCATACTCCCTCCCCAGAGCATCAACAATACCCCTTTTTTCCCCCGCGCAGAGGAGAGTGCAGCAAGGCCCCGTTACCCACCCACCCAGCAGGGCCCACTGACCGCCGTGGCAGCGAACTCAGCGCTCGCCACGGGAGGGCGCGAGAGACCCTTCGTCTCGTGGGCCTGGACCGCTCATCCATGTTCCACGCCATTAAGGCCCACGGCCAGTCTGACTCCTTGCCTAGGGGGTCGTTTCTTCTGCCTTCCCGTGAATGCGGTTGTGGCGCCGTGTTATGTAAGTTAGAATTGTATAATGGTCCGATGTTTCGTTGTAGTCGGTTTTAACTTATATGTGCATTTCTTTTGTTCTATTGATTATATCACCTATTTGTGATGGAAATACAGCTGTTTGCTTTAGTGGCTATAGGTTGCTCCTGTGCCGAAATAAAATGTGCATTGTGTGAATTTTCTCCCGTTTCGCTTCGTCTTTTCTTATTAACCCATCCTGCTTCACGTAAAGGTTGTAGGGGTGCAAAAACGCCCCGTAATTAATCTGAACCGCAAGGTCGACGAACACCGCTCGGTTATCCCGATAGTACGGAACGGCCCGCCCCAGCGCGTGTCCAGGAGTCGACCTATTTGCGAGGCGGAGGGTACGGAGTGATCGGGAGGGCCCGGTGTTTACCAAATTCCCCCGCGGTGGTATTTAGATTAGGTCGAATTGGCGACACCTATCCTACAGCGGGGGCCAGTGCACGAGTTGTGGTATGTCGAAGGCCCACCCGTGACTGGGATCCGGCGTTAGCCGAGGGTCACGACCTGAATTGTCCGTCCGTGGCAGCGTCGCGGTTCGTCGCTGGCATCGCACGCCGACGAGCGCGATTCGCAACAATACCATAGGCGGTTAAACACCGCCGAATCGGGTTTATCGTCCAGGTAAATGTCAGGTTTAAAGTACTGAGATTGTTGTGGTCAAGCTGGTGTGGCCAGACTCACCCAGCTATACCGTGTCACGACTGATTAAGATCGGTGGAGCAGCACCGTGTGCCTCTGCATCCTTCGTGTCTATCACCGCGAGCCGGCTTGCCGGAAGGCGATGAGTTGACTTAAACATCCCGCATCGTGATCAAGAAACTGGTGCAGGTTTGTATTGACCGACCACACTCTCGCCGCTACTCCACCACGTTACACATCACCGTCATTGTCCGTCGCGGCAAGGGTCATTGTTGTAACAAACTTGTACCTTTACAACACGGCACCGCAGACCACGAGCTCGATCACGGTAGCATCAACAAAGCATTGCTTTACCTGCCGATTATTGTCGATGTCCATACATCGATTCTTTGCCCACACAAATTCCTTGTCCAATATATATAGTTCAGCAAGGACTTCTTTGACTCCGAAGGACTGACTCAATCATGTGAACTCTCCGAAACCCCCAAGATCCGTGCGACTTGGTGATGACAACTTTCTGCAAATTGTTTCCTGTACTCTTCATCTTCTGCAATTGTTTCATCTGAATACTGATCACTAGCTTGTGAAAAGTTAACATCTTCCTGGCTATTCTCAGAGAGCTCCTCGAACGCCGGAGATCTGGGCATTTTACTTAAGCAATCGACAGGACTGCAAGCAGCATCTCTCTTCAGGCACTGACTCCCAATTATATGCCCCTGATGTAACTCAAGCCTGGGAATGCTTCCACATAACCTCTCTCTCCTAGACAGATCATCCCATCTCGTCTTCAATTATCCTTCCTTCTTGCTCAATGTACAGCCAATCTTCATGGGGAGCAAGTTGACGAAACTACATTCTTCTCTTCCTGAGAAGGAAATCGACCGAAGGCAATCTCAAGTAGGCATCCCACAAAGCCAACAAGTGTATTGTCCAGTCAAGACAACAAAAATCAACATTCTGTCCAACCATCAGAATTACTTGTCTCCTCTCTCTAAAAGCTGGACTGGTGCCTTTTTAAGTCTGGCTCTGCGTAGCTCCCCTCGCTCTCTTCAATGGCACCACAGCGACTCAGCTCGCTGAGAAGTGAATTGTCTCGATTCGTGTTTCATCCAATCTGTTAGTCCCAACCGCTTCATCGCTATTACCCATCCTTCCCTGTCATAGCCAGAGGCTCGGACTCTGTGTCTTTTCTCACCGAATACGAGAGAAGGCTCTTTCAATCCTCACTCTTGACTCTGCTACTGAAGATGCAAAGCTCATGTGTCTTGAAAATGCTCCTGCCTTGCACATCTCTCTCGCCCTTCATTCAACCCTGCAGTTGCGTCGGTATCTTCAATCTGCTTGAAATCCTCAACATCACTGCAAACTACACACAAAAGGTTGCAAAAACTGATCCCCTGAACTCACGAGACCTATCATCTCACTACAATACATCAGCACTCTGGAATCCGTCACTGCAGTTGATAGGAAGTCCTTGCTTTCTCAACAACCTCATTTTCAGGATGACCAATTTGGATTCAGACCAGCCCATCTACCCTGGACATGCTGCTATATTTACTCAACAATAAATGGAGGCCCTCAATAAGTCAAGACATGAGATCAGGGCCATTTCTCTGACATCTTCGTTTGTACGAGTCTCAAACATCCCAGCTTTCTCAACAAACTCTCAACTCTTCTGTGGCATACCGAAGGCCAACTCCACCAAATAGCTTTACTGACTTCCTCCACTTCATAGCCATCGTAGGCTTATGTCAATGGAATCCTTTCGTATCCTCTCTTTGCAAGGCTGGAGTCCCCAAGGCATGTTGCCAGTCCTAATTCCTGATCTTCCTCAAGATCTCTCTGACTGGAAATAATCTCGAATCTTAATTTCTGATACTCCTCCCTCTGTCATTAACTTCCTCACTCCTCAGAAGGGCAGGCGGCAGCCTCCTATATTTGCCAATCCTTCTATCTTATCCTTCACTCGCCTGTTCTGTGTCCTATCTCCTTCTCTTCTACTCTCCTCTCTCTCTCTTGTCTCCTTCTTCTCTCTCTCTCTCTCTCTCTCTCGTCTTCTGTCTCTCTCATCCTGTGTTTAAGTGTCCTTATCATCCTCCTCCTCTCTCTCTTGCTTCTGTCTCTCTCTCTTTCCTCTCCTCATCCTCTCTTCTCCTCTTCTCTCATCTCTCTCTCTCTCTCTCTCTCTCTTCTCTCATCCTCTCTCTGTCTCTGTCTCTCACTCTCTCTCTGTTCTCTCTGCTCTCTCCCTACTCGTCTGCTCTCTCTTACTCTCACTCTTCTCCTCTCTATCTCTCTCCTCTCTCTCTCCTCTTCTGTCTCTTCCTCTGTCTCTCTCTCCTGCTGTCTCTCTCTCTCTCTCTCTCTCTCTCTCTCTCTCTTCCTCTCTCTCTCTCTTGTCTCGCTGCTCTCTCTCTCCGCCTCTCTCTCTGTTCTCTCTCTCATCTCTCTCTCTCTCTCTCTGCTCTCTCTCGTTCTCTCTCTACTCTCTCTCTCTCTCTCTCTCTCCTTCTCTCTCTTTCTGTCCTCTCTTCTCTCCTCCCTCTGGTCTCGTCTCTCTATCTCTGTCTCTCTTCTTCTGTCTCGGTCTCTTCTCTCTCTGTCTCTCTCTCTCCTCTCTCTCTCTCTCAGAGAGTTCATCTCTCCTTCTCTCTCTCTCCTCTCTCGTCTCCTCTCTCTCTCTCTCTCCCTCTGTTCTCTCTCTCCTCTTCTTCTACTCTCTCTCTCTCTCTCTCTCTCTCTCCTCGCTCTCTGCTCTCTCCCCTCTCTCCTCTCTCGTCTCTCTCTCGTCTCCTCCTCTCTTCTCTCCTACTCTCGTTCTCTCTCTCTCGTATCTCTCTCTCTCTCTCTCGCTATCTCCTCTCTCTCTCTGTCTCCTCTCTCTCTTCTCTCTCTCTCTCGTCTCTCTCTCTCTCTTCTCTCGTCTCTCTCTCTCTCTCTCTCTCTCATCTCTCCGATAATATATATATATAGATTATTATCTCTCTCCTCTCCCTCTCTCTCTCTCTCTCTCTCCTCTCTCTCTCTCTTTTCTCTCTCTCTCTCTCTCTCTCTCTCTCTCTCACTCTGCTGTGCTTTCTTTTGTTCTAGTTCCTTTCTTCTGTTCATCTGATGCTTCCATGACCACGAGCCTTACAATGTATTACAAAAAAATATAAATATTTCATGAGAACATTGTACCGATTAAAACTAATTAGTGGAGAAAAAATACCATTCACCTCACTTGAAAAAGATTTTTAAGTTTTTTTTTATACTACAATGACGACAATACTTATATAAATATATAATATTACTACTTGTACTATTCGACATTTGACTTCTACCACTAATCTCTTTCTACTATATACAAGACTACTACTTCTACCTAAACAGTCCAATATTCCCACTCTTTGGGTCTTTCTACGAAAATCATTTTTGTTTGACGATCGACGAAAGAGGAAGGAGTCTTAATTTTCAGATGCCTGGATAACTCACTCCTCTTCGTGAAACGACATCGTTGCGAGCACCGTAATGCCTCCGCACCCTCAAGTTATCCTGTGAATCCCACTTCCGTTCTTCCATGCATCATAACCACACACTTTTGCGGAGTCGTCTTTCACGGGAAGGCACTACATGAACGCGTGTCATTCATCGGAAACGTCAGTAAAGAGGATGCCCATAAACATCACAGGAACTAAAGCCGATGACACCGCCTGTGACGATGTAAAGTGAAAAATCCCGACTGTCCAATCGCGAACGATTCTCACTCATTGTCTATGATTTATGGTTTTGGAAGGAGTCTGGGAGTGGGGATGTGGGTAGTGGAATCAGGGATTTGGGGGGGAGATCAAGTGCGCATACCCAACGTGGGAATGTGTGCACCCTTTCTAGTGCATTAGTAAGCTCTGTACATCCCATCTAAGTCAGACGTCTGCACTGTGTGTGTATTTTACCCACGAAGCAGCGATCGAACACCGGTGGTCGAGCAATTGCTTCACTTTTGCTCTGTCTGTCTGATATGCTCAGTCTATGATGAGAAACAACGAAATTGAATTGATGTTATATTTGAATACTGGGAACACGAACCTTAGTTTAGCATTCAGTAGTTGGCTACTTGAATTTGGAAAATTCAACCGACACTTCCTCGATGACGCACACGCACGGAGGAAGTGGAACGACGGGGCTTTTTATTCCTTTTTTAAAGGTTTTTTTCGCTTGCTGGCAGTGCTATGATAGCGAGAGAGAGTGTATGGGGAAATCTGTGGGTGTAGTGTCAAGGCAGGAAACTGCTGTTGTCAGGACGTCACAAAGGACAAAAACAACAGCACATACGACTACATATGTTTAAAACGCCTTGAATTTATGCCTTGAACTCCGTCGAACACGATCGCCTTCTTGACCACTTCTAAATTCCTTCCGCATACTTGGAAACTATTTTGCCATCTCATTCCTGAGGGTAGATAACTGGATGAGCATTCAACAAATATGCGACCAAGCGCTGTTTTTTGCTGCCAAATGCGAAGCGGAGTTTAAAGACCTATCCCATCGACCTTTTTATCAAGACCCTGTGGGTTAAGTCCGTCAAGGTGTTCCACAACTCTCCCATAATTATTGTCGTTCGTAACGTGTTTTGTGTTGAGATGTATCTTGTACCTTTGTTGTTTTCCTCCGCCAATCAATTCACCAATTTTTACAGTTTTATTGAAAAAACCATTATTTAATACACAACTCTCAGCGTTTTTGGAGTAGAATTTGGGTCCGAATTGATTGTGTTTGAGGTCCGCTCTGTCTCGAGTGTTGTTTGACTTAATGGTGAGCGTGGCGGCTTAGGATTCCTGGGGTCCTGAGTTCAAATCCCGCTCAGGTGAATTAAACCAGGTGGGACTCTGCCTGCATCCTTCCAGTCGGGCAAATGAGTGCCAGCAGGCTGGTTACGTTCGAGTGGCACCCGTCCAGATCTATGCAAATAGCCAGGGCTGCTTAAGCCAGCACCAACGCTCTGCACAGAGTATCGCCTCACACTTCCCCACTCCCCTGTATCTGAAAATTATTTTCAGAGAAGAAAACGACTTCAATACAGCGACATCCGACGAACGAAACAAGTGAGATTCATTGTCAGCAGTGGTGATGTATCTGTGTTCACTTTCTTGTCTTCCTTGCTTCCTCTCCTGCCATCATCAAGTGTCAGGGGAATGAAGCAACGATTTACCTTAAGCCGAGTAGTGAGTTCATGTACATACATAAACTACACCCCAACCATAGTCCAAAGGAAATTATTTAAATAATTATCGATCTTCAAGGAAGAGTGCTTAAAAACCATGACAGTTTGGTGAGAATGGTGTTCACTTAGTGATTATTCTTCATACAATTCATTTTTAATAAATAATCTCTCATGGTTCTATCAAATCCACGATGAGAAATTTTCTGATACATGGCCTGAAAGGACACTTATTGGTAGCCATTTACTATATCACATTTAAAGTTCATGAACAAATTAATGATTGTTGCATTTACATGGCCTTGACTCATCCCCCCCTCTCTTTTTCTCCTGTTTCCCTTTCACATTCCAGAGAGATTCTCAGCTCCACGACCCGCCACATTGAATGGCCCCCAACTTCACTCATTCCCGCTCGTTCATGGATTTCTCATGTGCGATGTCCCCATCATGCGGCTTTCAGTTCTGACGTTTCCCATCACAGCTGTCCCTTTTAGTTGCTGGTGTTTCCCCCATAATGATCCCATTCCAGTGCTGATTTCCCTAATGAGTCCCTTTCAGTGCTTGTGTTCCCCATGAGTCTCTTTTCTGCTGATTTCCCATGAGTCTCTTTCTCGTTCTGATGTTCCCCATGTGTCCCTTTGAGTGCTCGTTTCCCCATCATGTGTCCCTTTCTCTGCTAATGGTCCCATCATGTGTCCCTTTCTCGCTGTATGATTCCCAGTGTCCTTTTCGTGCTGATTCCTTCATGGTCTTTCTCGTTTCTGATGTTCCATGTGTCCCTTTGATGTCGTCGTTCCCCATCATGTGTCCTTTTCTCGTCGCTTGATGTTCCCCAGGTCCCTTTCTCGTGCTGATTTCCCCATTGTCCCTCTCGGCTGATGTTCCCCATGAGCTCTTCTCTTGCTGGTTCCCCATGTTGTCCTTTCTCTCTTGAATGTCCATGGTCCCTTTCTCGTGCTGTGTTCCCCATGGTCCTTTCTCGCGATGTTCCCCATGTGTCCCTTTTGAGTGCTGGTTTCCCATGAGCCTCTTTCTCGTTTGATGTTTCCCCATTGTCCCTTTAGTGCTATGTTCCCCATCATGAGTCCTTTTCTCTGCTAATGTCCCCTTCAGTGTGTCCCTTTCTCGTGCTGATGTTCCCCATGGAGTTCTTTCTCGTTATGAGTCACCCCATGTGTCCCTTTTGATCGGTGTTCCCCCATATGTGTCCCCTTTCATTGCTAATGGTCCCCGATCAGTGATCCCTTTCTCGTCTGATGTTCGCCCATGTGTCCCTTCATCGTGCTGATGTTCCCCATGAGTCTCTTTCTATTCTGATGTCCCATGTTCCCTTTTCTCGTAGCTGATGTTCCCCAGATCTCTTTCTCGTGCTGTGTCCCCATCGTGTCCTTTCTCTTGCGATGTTCCCCATGTTCCCTTCTCGTCTCTTGGTGTCCCCTGAGTCTCTTTCTCTTATGATGTTCCCCATATGTCCCTTTGAGTGCTGGTGTCCCATATGAGTCCCTTTCTAGTGCCTAATGTCCCCATCATGTGCCCTTCTCGTGCTGATTTTCCTCATGTGTCCCTTTCTCGGCTGATGTTCCCATGAGCTCTTTTCCTTATGATGTTCCCCATATGTACCTTTGATCTGGTGTCCCATCATGTGCCCTTCTAGTGCAATGGTCCGCATCATGGTCCCTTTTCTGTTGATCCCCATTGTCCCTTTCTCGTGCTGATGTTCCCCAGAGTCTCTTCTATTCTTGATGTTCCCATGTGCCCTTTCTAGTGCTGTGTCCCATCATGTGTCCCATTTCTAGTGCTGACTGGTCCCCATCAGTGTCTCTTTTCTCCGTGCTATTTCCTACTGTTAATGTTCCCACTCTATGATGTTCCCCTCATGTGTCCCTTTCTCGTGTTTGGTCTTCCCCTCAATGTGTCCACTCTAGTGTTGTTGTTCCCATAATGTGGAATGAAGAATTTCTTGTTATGAAGCTCATGTCGATCTGCGTCGTCGTGACGTATTATGGTAACAAGAGGGAAATTAACAGACGTTGATTGAGGTATGCAACCTCCACAGCGGTTAACAACATCAAACAACACCTGTTCATTTTATCCATTTTTCCCTCATGTGTCCGGCTCTCGTACTATTTCCTAATAAGTGCAATTTCTATCCACCGTAACAATATGAAGATTCCACGGTAACTTCTATTCTGTGTCCCAACTTCCCTTTCTAGCTGGTATTCCCCCATAACGGTCCTTCTATGCTGGTGTTCCCCATAACGTTCCCTTTCTAGTGCTGGTTTCCCCCAACGTGTCCCTTCTAGCTGTGTCCGATAATTCCCTTTCTATGGTGTTCCCCATAACGTTCCCTTTCTATTTGTATTCCCCAAACGTCCCTTTCTAGTCGCTGTGTTCCCCATAATAGTTCCCTTTAGTGGCTGGTTCACCCAACGTCCCTTCTAGTCGCTGGTCTTCCCCCATAACTGTCCTTTCTGTCTGCGGTGTCCCCCAAATTCCCTTCTAGTGCTGTTTCCCCATACGTGTCTTTCTGATCTGGTTCCAAACTGTCCTTCTAGTTCTTTTCCCCCATACGATTCCCTTCTAGTGTTGTCTGTGCTGGTCCCCCATAACGTGCCCTTCTAGTGCTGTGTTCCCCATAACGTGTCCCTTTCTAGTGCTGCGTTTCCCCCAACTGTTCCCTTATGCTCCCATAAGGTTCTGCTGATCTACACGTGACAATCATTCTCGTCATTCCAAACTTACCACGCTGGTATCACAGCATTCTTGATCCAATCTTGATGAGATCAATTCCGCACATCACGAGCAATGCGCCACATATGTCTCAATTGTATTCATGAACGGTGTTGCCTAGTTCTTTGTGCACCCATTTCTGTACTTGTGAAGTCGCACAGCAATGGTTTTCATGCGTTCCCAGCCATTGCTGATTAGCGAGGAATGTTTACCTGTTGTAGCAACAACGTCGAACGTGCATCCGTCGATATGTTATGTCTGTGGCACAGCCGCCAAACATTCAAATGTAATTGTTTTTATGTATTGTGATATTAATTGTTATAATTAAAATAATGCAACTAACAGTGTAATTAATTATCATAAATTATTCCAGGAGTACTGATGACATTCTACAGTGGTCATCGTGACTGTCGGGATAGTTTTTCCCAGAAGGGTGACGCGACGTCTTAAGCTTTTGTAACCACACTTGATGTGTATCTCGTTTACCTATGGCTTCATTTGTGCTTATTTCACACTGCTCATTTTCAAAGACCTCTTAGCATCAACTATTTTTTTTTCTTTCTTTTTCAATGAACTAGATAAAGACCAAAGCGTTATTCAATCACACAAGTTGCACAGAGTGTGGAATCCCTTCTCCCTCTCACTCTCCACCCTAACAATAATATACCAATAATAACAATAAAAAAAAAAAAAAAAGAAAAAAAAAAAAAAAAAAAAAAATCCAACAAATAAATATCATCATCAGACGAACAACACTTACAATACATCACATATAAAAATAAACAAACACCCACTAATATAAAAAAAATAAAACAACCAGACAAAAAACACACCAAGAAAAATCCCGACCGAACAATAAGTTAAGAGAAAAGAAAAAAAAAAAAATAACATTGAGAGACACTCAAAAAAAACAGAAAAGATAATAAGACAAAAAACAATAAAGAAAAAAAAAAAAAAAAAAAAAAATAAAGATGAAAAAAAAAAAAAATACAAAAAAAAATAAAAGAATATACAACAATCAAGAGAAAATAACACAAAAAAAATAAAAAAAAAAAAAAAAAAAAAAAAAAAAAAAAAAAAAGTAAAGAGAAAAAAAAATATAACAAACAAAATAATAGGAAAGAGAGAAGAAGAAAAAAAAAACATAAACACAAATATAACAACAAAAAAAAAAAATATAAGAAAATAAACACAGAAAAAACAAAGAAATAAAAAATATACACAAAAAAGAAAAAAAAAAAAAAAAAAAAAAAAAAAAAAAAAAAAAAAAAAAAAAAAAAAAATAATACAAAATAAGAGAAAAATAGAAGAAGAACTATAATCAAATAAAGAGAAGAAGAATAACACAAATATATTAAACAAAACAAAAGAAAAGAATAAACAAAAAAGAAAAAAATACAGAAGAAAGAGAGAAAAAATTAGCACAGATAATAAAAAAATAAAAAGAAAAGAGAAAAAAAAAAAAATTAACACAAAAAATATACAACAAGTAAAGAGAAATAACACACAAGATATACAGAGAAAGAAGAAATAAAATAACAAGAAATAACAAAAAGAAAAAAAGAAAAAGTAAAGAAAGAGATATACACAAACAAATATATAAAAAAAGAAAAAAAAGAATAAAAAATTAAAAAACAAAAAATAAAGAATGAAGAGATATACACACCAATACACAAGAAAAAGAGAAAAAAAAAAAAAAAAAAAAAAAAAAAAAAAAAAAAAAAAAAAAAAAAAAAAAAAAAAAAAAAAAATTTAAAACAAAAACAAAAAAAATAATAAAGAAGAAAAAAAGACAACAAAAAAAAAAAATAATATATACAACAAAGAAAAAAAAAAAACTAAATAACAAAGAAAAAAAGAAGAAAAAACAACAAACAAAAAAGAAAGAACAAAACACAAGAAAAAAAGAACAAAAACACAACAAAATAAGAGAGAAAGAAAAGACAAAAAAAAATAAACACAAATTACACAAAAGAAGAAAAAAAAAAAAAGAAGAAAAAAAAAAAAAGAAAACACACAAATATAAAATAAATATATACAAGATAAAAATAAGAAGAAGAGAGAGAAGAGAAGAGAGAGAGAAGAAGAGAAAAGAAAGAAGAAAAAAAAAAAAGAGAAAAGAGAAGAAAAAAAAAAAAAAAAGAGAGAAGAAAGAAAAAGAAGAGAGAGAGAAAAAAAGAAAAAAAAAGAGAAGAGAGAGAAAAAGAGAAAAAAAGAAAGAGAAGAGAAGAAGAAAAAAGAGAGAGAAGAGAGAGAAGAAGAGAAAAAAAAAAAAAAGAAAAAAAAAAAAAAAGACACTATCAAAAAAGAAAAAAATAAAAAATAAAAAAGAAAAAAAAAACAATAAAAACAACAAAAATAACAGAAAAATATTAAAAAACATAAAAAAGAAAATAAACAAGAATAAAACAAATAACATAAAGTAAATAACAAGAATAAAAAAAAAAAGAATAAAATATAAAATAAAAAAAAAAATAAAAATAAAAAGAAGAAATAAAACAGTAAAATAAAAAACAAAAATACTATTTTCCAGTTATGAATCAAGCCGTATGTGTTGCGCCCTGATCGAGCATGCACAAGCAAACCCGCCAGTGGGAGTGCCAGTCAGTACGATCATCTACGAACACCCGAAGAAATTAATAGATCAATACCATTCAGAAAAACTCAAACAGAGAAGGTAGAACGAGTCCTTAACCAGAACCAAGTGAAATCGTACAATAATGTCCAAACCCAGTTAAAGGAATACAGGATTAATATTTCGCCATAATACATTATCAAAATAACTCGAGACCCCGATAGGAGAAAAGAAAGCTAACCGAGAGAATTCACACCCTCGACCAGACTCACTTAACAGGAAGAGCCGAATAAATATAACATAGACGAAATTCACCGAGATTCCGTAGTCACAATGCACACCACTACGGAACACATGGCCTTTGTATTCCCCCAACCGCGATACCGCAACACACCACCCACAACCAATGAAAAAACACAAACGGCTATACAACTATCATCAGAAATCCAGCAATAGTGTGTGTAGTGTGGTGTGTGATGTGTGTATGATGTGTTTGTGTGGTCCTGACCGCTGATTTACTCAACAACCACGGGTGTCGATGTAATATGAACTTCCTAGCATATATTGCTGGGACCTGATATGATGCTTTTAATGTGATGATTAAGGAAACAAGCAGATCCCAAGAGTTATGCCATTTGAATTTAACCAAAAACCAATGACAAGACTCGCTTGCTGCAGTCCGCGTGGCTGCGAATAACCGAAAAAGTGAATAGGGAGCGGCAGCAAAAGCGGCCCGAACGATGACTCACGTGCAACTGGCCGATACTGATTAGGAATCGAAAAAATGCTTAATGACGTGGCGAGCCTGAGGAAATGCAAGTCAAATAAGCAGCGAGAATATTTTTTACATGACAAGCAAAGACAGGAGTGAACTTTGAATTTTATTGATTTTAATTAATAACTGTTGTTGGAGAATCACAACATGTACTCAAATGAAAGCGATAAATCTCGTTGGATATGCATCGATGCAGTTACATTACCTACGTGCACGC
>JAXMNL010001263.1:11117-22066 GCA_035128595.1 Eptatretus atami
AAAAGAAAAGAGAGAGATCCAGGGTAGGAGTGACCTGGTCTGAAACATTGGATGATCGAAAATCAAGACCATTGGAGAAGAGGAAGGAATTTAATGTCTGAAGCGATGATGGATTCCTCATGACCTTGCTGATGATTCGGGAGAAAGGCTGATTGGTCTGGCAGTTGCAGGGATCTGTTTTTGCACCTTTTGCAGACAGATAATTGTTTACTGATTTCCAGAAGATTGGCAGATGCCCTTGAGCAAAAGAGAGGGTTTTATGAAATGGAATAAAGAAGAAGGGTGAGCAAGAGCAGAGGAGCAAGGTTTTTTAGGACACGTGGGCGATGCCATCTGGAACCGGTTGCCAGTAATCTGAATCGAGGTGTGACAGCAAACGTCTCACCCGTTGTCAGAGAATAAGGACAACAGAGTCCCAGGGACAGGTAGGTGCGACTGGTAAGTGGGTACATGAAAGCAGATGGGTTTTGACACAAGATTTCGGATGCCAAAACCGGGGATAAGACATTCAGCCTTCTCAACTCGCGTATCCAGCAGTGCGCGCCAATTTGAGGTAAGGGAGGGATTGGAGGGTGAACATAACACCAGAAACAGTTTTGAATTGCGATGCCACCAAGGATTTGGAGGAGGAAGAGAGGGTTGAGAGTTCATGACTTGAGAATGAGAAAGATGTTGTTTTTCCTGGCTGCCCCTTAGGGAGACACTCATTTGTTGCGAGCTTAAAATGGAAGGACCACTGAGATTACCCTCAGTTGTCAGCCTTCCATGAGTGCAAAGGCAATTGTTTCTAGGACAACTGCCTCGCCCACACGCTTCAAGCGAACCAGGGCGGAAGGAAGGCAGGACACTGAAGACGAGAGGGGATAAATCCTGGCAGAAGGGAGAGCAAGTTTCTTTGAAAGAATTCCCAGGACGAATTGATGTTGGAGAAAAGGAGGCGATGGAGACCAGTCTGGAAGTTTAATGACTGCTTGTGAGAACCCTGCCAGTGAGCCTGAGTGAAATGCCAGACTCGACGGCGCTGAGTTGGGTTCTCTGATATAGCCAAGGAATGTCCACATTGACAAGGACGTGGGTCAGAAAGAACCGGATTGGAACGGAGAGGAAGAAACAGCAGATATTTCAGATATATTGTAAAAATTCAGATCCAGGAAGAGATGGAGTAGCATTGGATTGAGATAGGGGTTGGGAAGTTGACGACGATTGAGTCAGTCCGCAATGAGATCGCAGAAGTTTTTTGCAAAAGTGCCATGACGGGTGAGAGAGGTACCACACCGAGCCAACTGGAATGATGACACTGAAGTCACCACAATAGGAAGAGAGAGTTCAGATGAAGAAGATAGAAGTTGGTCCAATGTTTTCGATGGTTTGAAGGTGTAAATGGAGTCATCACTGTTTGGTGGACGGTGGCAGTACACTATAACATGACGGGGATGGAGGGGAAGCCGTAAGTCCAGAGGTATTCTGGGGGTGTGGCGGAGTGAGGGCAGTGCATGAGAGTTAAAAGGAAGAGGAAATGAAGTCTTTGATGAAAGAGAGCAACTCTTCCACCAGGAAACGAGGCCTCAGGTCTGTCATTCCGGAGGAGGAGGTAACCAGGGAGAGATACTTGGGAGTCGGAGACGTCTTGAGGGAGGAAGATTCTGTTAGGCTAAAGGATGGTCTGTTTTGTCAGTGGCACCTGTGGGGAAAGAATGTCAAGGATTGAGCGAAGATCTGGATATTTGAGGTCCACACTGTTAATGAAGAGGGAGGGGAGGAGGTTTTGGGTGCCAGGGGAGGGGAGGGGAGATGGTAGGACAAGGGGGAGGGGGGGGAGGTAGTAGATTTTTGTTGAAAGTGTGGGGCGTTGCAGAAAGAGCTCGGGAGGGGCGCGCTGAGGAGGCGAAAAAGGCTGCTGTGGTGCTGGGGTTTGGAAGGTACAAGTTGGGGAGTAAATAAGAGAAGGGGGCAGAAGAAAGTTCCAGGATTTGAGGAGGTAGGTGGATGAGATGGAGGTGAAGGGCAGGGGAAGGAGAAAGCTTTGTGATGTGAGGGGAAACTTTAGAAGGGGGAGTGGGGGGAGATTGGAGAGAGGATGAGGGGGAAGACTGGAGGGGAGAAAGGGTGAGGGGTTGTTTTTTGATAAAAAGCAAGAAGGAAGCTTGGAGGTGAAGAGTGTGATGGTTTCATTTGAGAGGGAGGGGTTGAGAGGGGTGAATTTGTCAACCTGATGTGCACCATGGTCGTTCGGGAACAGCAGTCGAGTCCGTAGGCGATGCAGCGAACTCAACAAGGCAGGCTAAAAAATGAGACAATGGCTACGCTGAGCACGCCTAGTCAAGCTAACGGTCGGAGGTATTGTTGTGGGCCGGGTTAGGTTGACGATTAACGACCACTCGTGGAAGCCAGTAGAGCAGTCTCCCACCGACAACAGTCGGAATTTAGGTCGTTGACTGTCGGACAAACTCCGGAAAGGTCACGGAATCACTTAAAAGACGTGATCGCCAATTCTCATGACGGCGTGGGGGTTAGGTTCAATAGCAAAATTTCAAAACATACGCTAAGGTTAACCCCACCATCGTCAAATTACCGGGGAGTCCACACCCTCACGGACTCTGTCGAACTGGGTCGCTCATAAAGCGACGTCTCGGTCCAGTGTACCGAGCGGAAAATTACCACAGTCTGTCGACCATGACAACTTACGGCACCGACGGCCTCAACCTCATTCTCATACGTCCGCAGCTACCGTGCTTGGCCAATGGTAGAAACGACAAGGCCTAACGACTGGAACATTTAAAGCATATTTTAATTTGCAAATAACAAGACACAGTGCCAGACTGAATCATCGAATATAGGCAGGCAAGTACAATAGCAACAAGCACTTAACAATTCTATCTTTCAGACTGGCGCAACACACACACACCCACACACAGCCACACACACAACACACACACACACATTCAACACACACACGACACACACAAAACAATGGACCCCGGTTTTATTTGGCCCCTCACTCAGGAGGGAAAGGCGAGCTGCGACTAGGACCACGCAGCACCTGTCCACCTCTGCGTCTGGTCCGACGAACGAGCTGTTCGGAGGGAGGGAACTCGGACCCACACCTCCGTCGCGCACCCACAAGGCACACAGGGACAGGACGACGAACGGAACGCCGCCAGACGAGATCCGGACCAGAACGAACGAGCACCCGCGGTAGAACGCCAAACGCCACCAGCGAGAGCCTAGAGGACGCCACTTCCTAGCAAAGGCAACCGAATAGAGAGCAACCCTTATTATTAATTCACTGGTGTGCTCCGGGCAAGCTTCAGTAACGATTAATCATGCACCTGCTTCTTCCTCTGTCTCACGAGCTCGCCACTTCCCTACCTCCCCGCCGCGGGTCGAGGGAACCGCTGCTGAGGAACTCGCCCTCCGGATTGGACGAGGGGTTTGTCGGGGCGACCCTAGTGGCCGCCTCCTCATTGGTCTCGGCCGGGGCCGAACACTCCATCTGGCTAAGGCGAGCAGCCCTGAGGTGACTGAGCGAAGAAGATTTTGGCGCTTGTGCGGCTTTCAAGATTAAAAAAAAACATAACTATAACGAAACTCGGCAGCGCACCACATGTAATGTCCATAGAACAGAAAGGACGGGACCCTGAAGATATCACATATATCGAAATAACTGAACTGCGTGGGGCTGGCTGTGTTTGTGTGCAAATGGCTTTCCAGATCGAACAGTATAGTCACAAGGCCCAAATATTGCAAGTAAATGCGAACGAATTATTTGAAACACAACTTGCATTGCTGCAGGTGCTGCAATGCAGAATATGCCATTCTTTACGGAAATAGGTGAAAACAGAAACATTGTTCCTATTTCAATGTGGAAAAAAATAATTCAAAACTTTCAACTTCAAGTCACCTTGTATACAAAATTATATTGTTATGTATAATGAACGATCTACATCATTTTCATGTAAAGAACTATAATTTTCTTTGTCCCAATATATCGCTTCCTCCTTATTTCAATAAACAGAAAACTTCAAAGGCATTGTGTTCGTAGTTTCATCTGCAGGCCATGTACCAATATCTTACACCGGGACTGTCAGGTGTGCCTAATTCCGACCGTCGTCAGCCCGATGGATCTCCCACATATGAGCGAGACGAACTGTTGGCAGTTTGAGGCCAGATGAGTAAGAACCGTGTAGGATGTCCACCGGTGTTTGGAAAGATGAGGAATATGCATCGTGACAACCATGCTGGAGGGGAAGGAAATGCTTCTGCGATCCCATAGACACATGGGACATTCAATAACTCAAAATCTCCGACAATAGATGTTCAGCGCAGTGTCCGACACATACAGTCAATCGTCTCCTTTCTTATTTCAGGCAGGAGCTTTGAATTAAAATTTATTCCTTCTTATCCGAAGCTTTTTTGAAAAAAAACAGTCGAATTGGTTCGCGCTCTGTCTGTCTGCGTCCGTCTCACACTACTCCTCCCAAACAGATGGGCAGAATTCACCAATACTGGTAGTTTGGCTATGCACCACAATGGCAGAATGTGCAGAGAACAATGCTTTTTCGTCATGCCCCTGGGGTGGGGTCACCACACCAAAAAAATGTAAATTTTAACAGTTTTAATCAATAACAACATGACTGTTGTTTAAATATTATGTACAGAGGAAACAGAAATTCAACAAATCAGATGAACTCATCCCAAGCTGAATAATATCAGTTTGTCTTCGCGCAATCTAAGGGACTAATCGTTTGACTGAAAACACCTCTGGCGTCGTACAAAGAAGTGCACGGTACCTCAAACAGGTGCCTCCGAGGTTAGAGATGTCCTCAACTCCGTCACTGGAAATTATCAGACAAGAGATCTCCGTCTGAAACAAGATGGGAGTACGAATGTCAGCCTTTAACACTGGTAAAAATTCCCCTTCCCATTCATGAAGCACAATGAGAGAGAGAAAAAACTCACTCGTACTTGATCAGAATTCAACGTTTATGGAAGTTTTAAAGATCTAGGAACCATTGTCTGAGGATGTAAGAACGAATGTGACGTGCTAGCAAGTGGGTATGATCAATGGAGGTGACAGAAGTGGCAAAATCATCTTGCAATCTATGAGATTCAAAAAAATCTCACAGGCAGTACACATGTAAAGTTAAAAGAAGGGCACACCAGAAGGTCCACATCGATCTTACCACGAGTTCAATGGCTATGAAGCAAAGTAAACGGGAAATGTAAATGAAAATTTCCGGCTTCAATATGTTCCCTCTCTTTAACATTCCATGATAGAAAAAATAAGATTTACTACGCATATGGTTTAAAAATGACAAAATTGGCGAGGGAGTAAACGAACATAAACTACATAAATAACAGCTTACCTTGATACCGTGTTCGGTAACAGACGAGGCGTTGTAGCCTCTGCAAGGACGAAGAGCTGCCTGAATTCCCCAGGTGGTATTTGGTCCACATGACGACAGGTCCAGGTCACGAAGGTTTGGACAGAGCATGGACACAGATTACAAGGATTTGTTTGGTGATCCAATGGCAGTTTTGCCAGCTCCAGGTGCAGTAGATGATCAGAACCACTCACCCAGGAGACTGAAAAAGCGTGAGAAGACAAGAACGAACTTAAAAACCAACTTAACATCGACTCCAAGTTGCCACTGTGGTGGAAAATCTATTGTAAAATTTTAGCTCTATGTTTTTTGTCGTTTGGCTGTGGCTCAATTAAGGCCGAATGATTTGATTTAAAAACTCACAAATAAAGACTTTTATCCGCATAAAATAAATATGTGAGCGAAAACGAAAATGAGAGACAACGACTGATATAAAAGTTCATCAAGAACATGATTAATTAATTGGTCGATGAGTTTTGTGTCTGTGAATTCGGTATTAATTATTCACATATATGAGTGTTAATTGATTGAGATTGAAGAGTAATTCCAAATATGAGCCCCGTGGACATGCATATAAGGTCCATGAGGACATAAATTGATACAGCTCTGTGTTCTTATTGCTACTTAAACGAATGGCCAACAACACACACATGCATTTAAATGCCTGCGTAAAGTGAAAGTCCTTTTGCAAAAGCAATGAGATTAACTGGAGCCGTTTTGTCACCGATAACTGGAGTTGTTACCATGAAGGTCATGGGTAAAATGATGGAAACCCAGAGTTTAGGTCACGTCCTTGAAAAGAGGAAGCAGGCCCACAACATTTGCCTTAGCAAACGACAGCAACATATACTGCCCTAAGGATAGGGAGCCCCATTTTGTCCTGGTGAAATCGAAGTGCTTCCTTGCATCCAAACCACAATTGAGTGGGAAGATGAATTCCCATGCTTGCACATGGAGAACCGGTGTTCCCAATACTCGTACACAAACCATATTTGGTGTTTTGGCTAAATTAAAAAAGCTAGGAACATTGAGTGATGTATAGTTTTGTGAAGATGATGTCATTGATATGTACTGTTCTTTGTCCGACCCATGCCCCCTCTTTCCCCCTTTCTAATCTATACCAAATAATTTTGCTTTAAAAAAGCTCGGGTTGGTGAACAGAACTCGTGAGAGATGGAAGTCACAACACCCATCTTGGTGTTCTCTGTGAATTTGTTTTCTTCCCGTGTTCACGCTGAATAAATGGTTCAACTCTCATTGGGACCTCGGGAGGTTACTTGGAGTGAATTCCAATGGAGGTTCGAGAAATTCCACCCACAGGACAATACCGGGCATTGTCGCCTCTTCAAGGGATGAAAGCCTGTCCCCAAGTTATCTGGGGGATAAAGACCCCAAATGAAGACACGAATTCATTGAAATCTTTGTTGATATGCCTGCAGCCCTCGATGTGGTGGAAATAAATTTGACTAAAGGAGATGAATTAAATGAATTATATTTTCACATTCCAACAAATGAGAATGATTAGATCAGCAATGAATGACGGATGTAAAAGGCACGGCGGGTTGCAGGGTGTTTCACAACAATCTTTCTTCTTTCCATTAAAATAAATTCAGTGTGTGTGGTGTGTGTGGTGTGGTGTGTGTGTGTGTGTTTGTGTGTGTGTGTGTGTCAGTGATCAGTGTTGTGGTGTCCTCCATAACTTCAAAACCATGAAACCTAGGCACCCCTGAAACTTTGCCATGTGACTCAGGGGAACTCCCAAGGGAGTGCATGAGTTTTGATAATTGGATGGTGGGTTAATTTAAAAAGACCTCCTTTTGAAGATAATTAAACGGCCTTATTTAATTATATCCTTTATCAGGTGCCTCCTCGGCCACTTCGCTCCCTCCGCTTCACTGAGATCTTAATTCACTATTTTTGGTCTGTCAACAATTTTTCCTTACTTGGAACGGCCGCAAAAACGGTTTCTCAACAATAAAGTTTTTTTTTTTTTCACTTTCCTCACTCATATCATCGATTGCCTGGATCGTCAGACCCACAAATCACTGGGTGACATTGTAACGCTTATAAACACCTGGAGACAACCGCGTTCGTCGCTTTCTTTGCATTTCCTCCCCGCAATTTTCATTTTCACATTCCACATGAGAATGATTAGATCACATGATGATCGATGTAAAAGGCACGGGATGCAGGGTTGTTTCACAAATCTATCTTCTTCAAATTAATGAATGTCCACTGTGTGTGTGTGTGTGTGTGTGTGTGTGTGTGTGTGTGTGTGTGTGTTGTGTATGTGTGTGTGTGTGTGTGTTTCAGTCAGTCAGTTGTTTGTCAGTGTGTGTGTGTCCTCCATGACTTCAAAACCTGTGAACCCTGCAAACCTGAATATAACTTTTGGCACTCATACCAAAAGGGACACTCCAAGGGAGTGCATGGTGATCATGGAGTGATTTGTTTGAAATAAAACACTCCTTTTGAAATAAATTAACACCTTATATAATTAGAAAAAAATTTTTTAAACTTACAAAATTTAAAACTTACAAATTAGCAAAAATTTTAAAAACTCCGGAATTCAAACTTATCAGCAGTGCAGGGAATTATCAGCAGCCGGCTACTTGAAAACAAAGTGTTCATTTGTCCAATTCGGACATTGTTTGGATATTCTTGGGCGTCTCGGGGTACGTGTATGTATAAAATTACGCGATGGAACGATACGTAATGGAAATACCCAAACACAAAGAAAACGGATGGACCAATCAAAACACTAACTTAATTAACATAACTTGCACGTGATTCCCAAGGGTCAAGGTCAAGGGAACAACCCACCCCCAAAATCCAACCTCACTCTCAGCTCCCCCAAATAAATTCTCTGTAAATGTATTGTTTGTGGTATGGTCTGAAGATCAATGGAAAAAAAAACGGCGATGTGACCAATCTACCTAAAGTTTTGCAAACTTACTGGGTGTTCCCAGAGTCAGGTCACTGGTGTTAACCCCCTTACCCTGCAAGGATAAGTGATGTGTGTTGTTGGTGTGTGTGTGTGTATGTCTGAAAATGAAGAAATCTAAATCTGCAAAAGAAAGGAAACGAGGACCATTTGGGCCGCATCACTAGCCGTAGGTGCACTCCGGTGATTTTTCTTTGTATTTTTTTTTTGTTATTATTTGCAAAGACTTTACAAATCGATCTCATTTGATGGTTTACCAAAAGTCTAATAACCCGATCTTAATCGGGTGAACCAAGCTTATTAATAGCAGTTGGATACACTCAAGGAATGGTGAATGGGATAGGGATGTGATAGACGTGAGGACTGTACAACTACAACCACCCATGCATCATCATACAGGTCGAAGAGCCACTGTAAGGACTGCTGAGGACATGGTATAGGAATTTGAAAGGACAGAATGTGCCATAAAAAATTAATTAAACTAAATAAAAACAGGCAGCAGCAACAATCCCGTGACGCAATGCGTCCAGCCCGGAATTCCGACTTCAGCATGAGACGCTTTGAGAAAAACTCTACTTTTGATGGGTCAACCTGTTAAACGCTGAAGAGTGGTAAGTAAATTTATGATCCTGTAACGCAGAATTGTGAACGTAATTATGTCGACTAATTTTGTTGGTGATCGAGAAGCTGGTAGAGACGAGACAGGAGAGGAAACTGATCAGAATGAAAGAGGAAGTGGAGATGGGTTTCACCTCAACCCAGGCCTCGATTCTAACTTTGATTCAATCACTCACTTTTAGGACCGTAGGACTGAATCTTCCATCGTTCCAGTCCATGAGGGACTGAGGACGCGTGCAGGGTGAGACGAGGCTTCAAAAGCTAGAAGGTCTCCTCGCAGAGAGATGGCAGAAAGGCTTGAGGTCCAGGTGTTTGTAAATGGAAGGTTGTAGCAGCAGTCAGCCAGGGTACGGCTGCATTGAGCGAGGCAGACAAGCATCAGGGGAGTGTCAGTGAGAATAAAATAATTTCGATAATCTGTCGTGGAAGTCGGCAGCAAAAAAAAAATCATTTAATTATCAGTGCATCAAACCTGACAACTGTCACTGTCCAGATAGTCAAGGATGTCCATCGAAAGATAAACCAATAACCCTTAAAACAACCCAGAAACCACTGGTGAACCATCAAGGCTTCCAAAACACAAAACAGATTTGACAGCCATTTCAATTTGACGGCCAATCGTTGAAACCAATTCTGAAGCAAACAAATGAGATGATGTGAATCTGGATAACGAAGTTATAAAGAAAAAAAGATACAGTCCGGTGTTCACATACTCACCTCAGAAAGGTAAAAGTCAGAAAATATCCATTTTTGGAGGGGAAAGCTTCTCTTCCTCTTCGTTTCCCCTCCTTTCTTTCCTCATATGTTCAACCATATCTCGTCTCTCACTTCTTTCCATCATGTTTTCTCGCATGAGTACTTTCTGACTCAGACAGAATCTTCCCATTCTTGTCTCTTCTTTGTGTCATAGAATGTCCACCGGGATACCACAGAAGAACAGCGGCCAAGTCCAATTAGTAATTGTACGCTCAGGGAGCAAATGAACTCCACACGTGCAGGACGTTCGTCCGCAAAACCCCGGCCTGTGTATCGGGGGGAAAACGATGAATTGGTGTCGTTCCATGAAATTGTGCTCCACAGGGCCGGACGCAACAGCGTCCGCCACCTGCATCGTAACCACCAAGTAAACCTGTGACGAAGTGTCCTTTTGATTTACTATGAAAGACATTGTGATTATGAGGTTGACTCATGTTCGAACAATCATTCCAATGGATACAAAGGATGGTAATAAGGACACGACTCCTTATTAAATAAATTAACAAATAAATGAAAAACTTTAACGGTGTATTCAAAAATTACCAACGATCCTTACAAGCCTGTGTGAAGTAATGGCTTGTAGTGCAAAAACCTTACAGTACAATGGTGGGCTGACAGGAGGCGACAGAACGGTCAGACGCTCAACACTCACCTTCATGCGTATGCCTGGTCTCGAATCCGACCCAGTACAAACTGTCATCTGATTCACAGGCAAGGTTATTCATTCAATGTGGTGTTGTCCGTCCTCGGATTGCACGTTAAAGAGCCCATGGTGTCTTTCGTGAGGCAGGCGAGGCTAATTGCCCGGACAACCATGTTCAAGGTTACAAATTCCTGCCTTTATCCTTAGATCTTAATGTCAGCACCTCAGAACCAGTAAACCAACAACCAGTTTCTGGGTACATCTCTATGCTGATTTCCGGAGTAAAAGCAATTCAAACATCACAAAAGTAGTCTTCAAATGGATTGTCAACCACAAGTGGTCTTCAAATGGGAATTTGTCAACGCACATAAGTGGTCTTCAATGGGGGATTTGTCAACACACAAAGTGGTCTTCTTCCAAAAATTGGAGGCTTTCCTCAATTAACGGATTTCAGGGGGGATTGGGACAGTGAGTGGCAGAGGATGTCGGGATTGACAATCGGAAGTTGGAGGAAGGAAGAGACATGTTAAAAAAGTACAGGTAGTGGACAAAACCAGAGTTGGTGTCAAAGCCACCCAATGCTCGCCTGTTTATACATTTATCG